>VTON01000051.1:1205000-1417023 GCA_009617725.1 Hydropsyche tenuis
AATCTTCACTAAATTTGGCAAGAATGTGCTTTGAAATCCGGAGAAACTATAAAAGCAATAATTTTGTTAATATCGATTAGCATTTCAGTTTTTCCACCATAAAAATTATAATATAATGTGCCGGCGTCGCGATTGATTGTGACAATAATTACAATCGGTACACAATTTACTTTCACGAAGTCCCGAGTACGTCGGGTACATGCCGTTAGTATAATATATTTTTAAATCTTCGTGGTAATTGCTACTTTCGATTTTTCACCCTTTATAAATATAGATTCTCCCTCAATTCCAACTGTTCCATCAAATTAGCAGATTATTCAGTTCACTCTTTATTATACACTATGACTGTTTCGAATTAAAAATAAACGAATAAAATAAAAATAGTTGGTTTGCAAAAAATATAAAAATGGGACGCTTTTCATTTTTGCAATTAATGAATTGGCACAGTCAAAGCCATATCTAGTGTAATACTCTTGTATGGATCGAGGGGCTTTTATTTTTCAACGCTGTCTGGTTTTTTTTAATGGATTTTTACGTAATTTTTTTCTTTTCAATTCAATTATTTTCCAATCTAGCATGATTTTAATTGATTCTTGACAAATAAAATTACATTTTTCACAATAATAGAAAGATAATAACAAATTATCACTTACATTTTCTGGGCGAAGATCGAGAGGACAGTAAAAATGGCGGCGATTTTCAGCATTTTCATTTTTCTTTAAGAGAAATTTTTAATCGTATTTCAACGTTTTCACCTGGAGCTGCTGGGACTTATAGAAGATTTCTTCATTTCTTGGATTCAGTTAGGACTGATGCTTTTGAATGATTTTTCCACGTATTTATACTGAAAGTTCAGCAAAAAATTCTTAAACGTGCCATATCGAAAAATGATTTGACATGTACGTATGATAGTATTTTTCCAGTATTATGAAAGTATTATAACGGAAAAAAACATTAAATAATAATTGTTTTATGTTTTGTCACATAATCAAATAATTTGTTATCGTCTCTTTCTTATTGTAAAAAATGAACGTGTCAATTTGATTTGTCAAGAATGTATTTTTTAATTAATCATTTACTTGGTGTTTATTTGCATTCTTGAACGATTACATTAATTTCACATCAAAATAAAAGGTTTTGTTTAATGTAGAAATAGTTTTTGTAATAAAAAACTGAAACCCTCCACAAGATCACTTTGATACACTTAATCGTATTTACATTATACTCAAACTATGTTTTAAATTAGTTTTGAAATTGAACCACAGTTACAAGCAACTCAACTTAAAGTCGCAACCAGTTCCTCGAAAATTAACTTTCACATATCAAATAAACTCAACACCTCCGCAATTTAGCATCGAAATCAAAACCCATTTTATCTTTCACCTCATTCCAAAACGACATTCCACACAA
Source organism: Hydropsyche tenuis (assembly GCA_009617725.1). NCBI lineage: Eukaryota > Metazoa > Arthropoda > Insecta > Trichoptera > Hydropsychidae > Hydropsyche > Hydropsyche tenuis. Next base: position 1,206,411 of record VTON01000051.1, read on the forward strand.
ACAATAACTAAGCACACACATCACACAACAACATAAACAAGAATGGCGAAACACGAGCGCATGTACATTTATAAGCACTTTTTCTTTGCAAGTGTCTCCAGGGAGATACGAAGGGACACCCGCGTGGAATGAGAAAAACCCTTTCACGTTTAAGGGTCGCCCGTTCTTTATGATACGGTGTCATTGTTGTGTACCTGCCGTCATTTTTATGTCGTTAACGTCATCTCTGTGTGTCCCATCAGATAAATAATAGATATACCATTACACGGGCGGTGCCCGGAAAATATATGGCCGGAATATGCGCGGGACGCCCGGCTTAAAAACGTGTTAGCCTCGTAAACAATCCTTGCCGACGAAAATCTATGGCACACAAACATAATCGTGTTCTGTGTTGTGTTCGTGTGCTGTGTAATATTTTTCAATTGTTTACGGTCCTCGAAATGGAACTCGATTTGCTCGGAGTCGGTTCAGCGAAAGCGGATTTTTTTGAAGGGCATGTTCATTTTAATATCAATCAAAATAAAATAAATTACAAAAGTCTTCTTCTACTATTTATTAGGTTACTTATAATGTTTTTTTTTAATTATAATTCTTGCATGATAATGGAAAAATATAGCGATGCGTCCGTGGATTATCGTTTTTCGATATGGCACATATAGGAATTTTTTGGTTGAACTTTCAGTATAAATACGAGGGAAAATCATTCATATGCATCAGTTCTCGCATCAGAGTTCAAGAAGTGAAGAAATCTTCTGGAAGACCCAGCAGCTCCAAATAAAAACGCTGAAATTTAATTTTGAAGCTCTCGTGAAGAAAAATGAAGATGCTAAAACTCGCCGCCATTTTCGCTGTCCTCTCGATCGTCGCCCAGCAAAATGTAAGTGATAATTTTTATAAATTACATTTTTATTCTTTCTTATAAATATAAATTATAATTTTATTGTTTTTATAATTTTATGAGCTTAATAATGTTTTTTTTATTTATTTCGTTCATTATTTTAGACTACTTGCACGGGTTATGAATACGGAGATTTGGGAAACTGGCAAGATGATTACTATCAACCGTCCCCAGCTCAAGTTGATCAAAGACCATCTTCGCTCATGAATGGAATGAGAGGCTACACAAACCTTGTCAGCGAACATGTTCAAGATTTCGAAGATCAAGGAAGAGTAAATCGTGAAGACTCGTTTAAAAATCTCAATCGTCCTGTGAAAAATTGCATAGCAGACCGCCCATGCTCTGCTGATCATTTTGAATGAACATAAATCTATTCTTATAATGGCCCACTGATTTTCACCAGTCGGTTATGTTTTATGTTGTCCAGTTGTGTTCAGAGATATAAATGAGAACACTCAATGATGATTAAATATTGATTGTTTATTGAAGAACAATTGTTACAGAGATTTGAGCTTAAGAGGAGTTCTTAAATGATAATGATGATGTTCCGTTCATGTGTACGGCTTTTATATAGTTTTAACCAGTGGCGGCTCGTGACTTAAAATTGTGGGGGTGCTGCATACAACTAACAATAAGTAGTGTCAAAAAAAAAAAAATAATATGAATTATTGTATAAAAAAATATTAAAAGGTATTACCTACAGATTATAATTTTCATTTAAATATGAAGCCCATTCTTCAATTTTTGGCTTGAAAAAATATTTCAATTATTTTTTCATAAAAATTATTAATTTCCGAAATTAAGTTTGATTCAATAGAAATCATCGAAAAAGCTCTGTTAACCGCTCTTGTTTCATATTTTTCCTTTAAAATGTTTTTATTCTTTTTAATGTTAAAAAACATCTTTCAGGTTTTGCTATGGTCATGGAAATTGCGACTAATATTTTCATTAGTTTGATTGTTTTAGAAAATATGTTCGACTAATTTTCTTCAATTATTAAATTTAATAATACACATAATCCGTTAAAATTGTATAAATCTTTTCGGGAATAAAATACTCGTAATTCTGTTTCTAATTTATTTGGAACTAAATCTGAATATACATAATATCACATCATTCTCTTATTTCAGAAATTGGCATTTTTTTACGGTAATTTGGAAAATATTATATCATTGAGAAAATAGTTTAGCAGCTATTAAATGCATTGTGAAAGCAAATCTTTATTTTTTTCTTTACAAATACGGTCACATACTTCTTGACTAAATAATGGTACATGTGCTAATAGATTCATTAAAATTTGAATTACGAATATTTAAAAATATTTTACAAAATTTGTATGTGTGTGGACGGGCCAATTTTACGCTACTCCAACAAGAAAGTATAATTATTTGTTGTAAAACAAATAATTTGACTGTTTACCTGTAATAAAAATATAGTAGCTGAAGAAATACTAGGAAATCCAAGCAGAAATGAAGGCGAAATAAGAAAGCGGCTGCCCCAAAAGCAGTGCTATGAGAAGCTGTTCGCGCAACGATGAAGTGACAGTTGGCGCGCCGAAACTGACGTATGCGCATGCGCACCTCGTTGCGCACTGAACTGCTAAATTAGTGTATATTGAGATCGTATTCATCGAATACCATCTCAATACCTTAACCGCCCGTCAACCACGGTTCAATTCATATCATTACTATGTTTAATATCTAATCATTTTGATTTTTATCATGAAAACTCGTAATAAATTCTGTTTTCGGATATAAATTTGAATGCAACTTTTTCGAAATTTTTCTGGGGGTGCTGCAGCTCCGCAGTGTCTATGAACGAGCCGCCACTGGTTTTAACATATGTTTTTCAGTACAAAGATCATATTGTTTGCATCGCATTCAAAAAGGTGATGCAAGATGAAATCATATTTTCGAGAGCGGTTCACACGCTTGCCCTTCATTATCAGTAAATGAATTAATAATAAAAATATAGTTTAAGAGGGCTCCCATACTCTTATTCTAATAAATTTTAATGACTAAGATACGTTTCGATTACATTAATATGTTTACTCTGTGTGAACTCAAAAGTACATAAATTTACAGTATTATATTTAGATAAAAGAGTGTTTTCTTAAATCCGGGTGACATTCTGTATTGAGAGTTTATCATACTCCGTAAGAACTTAATTATTATACATTACAATTACAATTATCTGCTCGAATAAAAATATATGTGTTTTAAGATACAAGCTTAACACGAAAACCATAAAATATGTACATATCTGGTTAAGAAATAGATAATATTATATAACATTATTTAGTCGATTGATAACACTATCTGAAATATATATTTTATATAACATACATTTCTATATTTAAACAATAATATTATTATGTACTTCTTTATTCAAATAATACAAATAATCTTAAAATCCCCTTACGTTTATACGAAATTTTGTACTTTGTTCTCACAATATGTATTTTTGGCAAAATCAATAAAGTTTTTGAATTATTTAAAGAATTTTATATGTGAATATATATTTTTTAATCAATCTGATTTCTATGGAAACTTATAACTTAATAAAATAAAAAATGTCCAGTAAAATGTATCCAGTATTTACGCTTTTTCAAAAAAGCATAAATAATTTTGAATAAAATTCAAAATTCATCACTGAAATTATATGTCCTGGTGTCTAGTATTATAGAAGCCACGTAAGTAATTGAGGGTTAAGCGCGTATCATATATCATATATCTCTAAAATAAAAGTATCGATTGATAAAAGATATAAATGATAAAAATTCAAGAGAACCAAATATGTAACTATTTTTGTACAAAACTTTTTATACACTTACTGTTTTTGTGTACTAAAATAATCATTTTAATAAAATTCGTTAAATTTTTTATATTTAAAATTCTATGAGATCAGATATTGTTCATTTTTGGGAGGCATACGGAATACCAGGCGAGAAAATTTTAACGAAATGTGTCTTTCCGCGAACTGACCCTCTTGACGAAGGTACAATTAATTAAAATTAAATTAAAGTAAAATTAAAACTAAAGTGCATAATCGTTAAGGATGCAAATTATATTTATCAAATTAATTAATAATCAAAACCTAATAAATTACCTCCCTCAATGAATTAAAAAGATCGGTTAATTCAAAATATAATATAATCCCAGCCCGACTAATAGAACTGAACGAGCAAACTCTCGCCCATCACGCTAGCGCACACACCGTATTAACTTTTACTTTAATTTCCGGGAAAGGACGCAACTTTTATTGCGTGCCGTGCACACGTGAGGATTAAGGACACGACCTTATTTCATTTGACATTGATTCGGGTGGAGTCCAAATTACACTATTAGTCGGCAAATTCGAGTCCTCGCCGTCGAAGATGGCCGCACTAAAAGGGGTTATCGGGGTCCCACGAGAAACCGAACTGGAATGGCCCGTGTGCAGGTTCGGTTGTAAATTACCGACGGTGGTCCGAAGGTATGTTCGGTTAATTGAATGTGGAACGATTAAGAAATAATCGGTCCGTCATAATATGGGTATGAGTTAAGTGAGGTGAGTTGTGGAAGCTGAGAAATTAGTGTATCTGTTTTGTTTGGGTGGCGGTTGAACTGAAATAGTTCGGTGTGTATTGAAATATATACAGTACATTTGGGATTCGCATAATATGGTTATGTGGTTCTAAAAAAAAGCTTGAAAAATGGGGTAAAGAGAAAATCCGTATAAACCAACCATACTTATTTTTTAAAAATTTTAGTAATATTCTGACCATATTCCGACCAATGTGCGTACGCGTAGAACAATTTTTTTTTTTTTTAATTTTATCTCAGAATTCAATATAAATGTATTACTAAGTGCGGACAATCGTTTGCGCTACAAATCAACCATAATTATTAAAAAAAAATTCATCATATTCTGACCATTGTGCGTACGGGCAGACCTAAAAGTTTTAAAATTTTTTGTCTCAGAATTCAATATATTTGTGTTTTTCTAATAAAGCTAAGTGTGGACATTCGTATGCACTACAAATCAACCATAATTATTAAAAAAATTATATTATATCTTATAATGCATTTTTATTTATATTAAAATGCAAATTTATCAATTAATAATTTATGTACCTATGTACATAAAGCATCGCTTAAATAATTTTTAATTATTTTCTTCTCTAAAACCATGATATAATACAATATATAAAACGTATTGTACAAAAATACATCACAATTCATTAACCGTGTTATATCAAAATCATGTTATATAAAACCGTGTTATACGAGGCATGACTTTCTAATTAAAAATGAATTTAACTAAGCGACCCAAAAAAAGTAAATGCGTCTCGAAGAGAACAATTTAATCATCTTTTACCAAGAACGTCTTCGACGTGTATCGACACCCGGTACATGGCTGCGTAGGAAAATAGGAAAATTCGTGATTTCCCGACGGGAAAACTCGCGTCTCGAAGGAAACGAGAACATGGCGAAGATTTCTTCGCCCCCTACCAACCATTTTGTGGGTCATTAAGTGCTAAGCCCGAAAAATTAAATTGGCACACACCCTCTCCCTTTTCTTTCTCACCACCTTGCTCCCCGCCCGTGATTTCTCCGTGTCGGTTAGTGTGGGTCGGGCTTTACACAACACCCGTAACGAATGACGAAACTGATGTCGATCATTATTCAGTTTGAGCACCGTCTTAATTATGTGCGCGTACACTAGCAACAAGGATCGAAACAGGAAAAAGGGGATGGAGTCGGATTGCGTAGAGAAAAATTCATTTGGATTCGTATAGAATTAAATTGTTGAGCGTTGATTGATTCATTTGGAGTCCTTTAGAGATTTCATCGGTTTTTTCAAATGTACTTTTTTTTATAAAAGCATTGTTATTTTATAAAAATAATTTCAAAAGGATCCATGTGTTAGGTTAATGTAAAAGTTTCATCGTATTTTTTTCATCAAACATCGTATTTTGAAACCAAACCGATGCGATGCAAATACAGCTCTTTTTTTTCATCGGTTGAATCTTATCTTCAATACGATCTCTTTGATATTTTGACGTGGATCAGCATTGATTATGGACAGTAACAAGTCATCGTGTTTATCAATTAATGAAAAATTGTCAAATTCACAATTGTACACAATAAAAGTATTTTACAAGAAAAATTCCATAAACTTGCTTTATTATTAGATATTTCAAAAATTTTTACGAATTTTTTATTGTTCAATGGTTTTATCCAAACTTAACAAATACCGAAAACAAAATATCCTCTACATAATAGAATAACTTGAATACAGATATAATTCATTCAAATAAAGGAGAAACATATTTGATCATCGAAAAAATCCAATGAACTCATGCATTGACGAAATACATACGTTTAGTTTGAATACTACATAAACAAAAAAGTATCGACGGACAAGGGTGAATATTTCATTGATGCTAACAAGTGTATTGTACTGAAAAAAAATCCTATAGAAACTCCATTAAAAATCCATCACCTTCGTAACGTTCAAATTAACAAAGATCGCATCGACAATCGCCTCCTTCGAAAGAGGGCTTATTTTATTCATCGCATTCGACTCCATCAAGTAACGAGAGACACACTGTAAGATAAGATGAATTTTTGAAACGACTTTATTGAAAAATTCGAACGCCGGGCAAAGTTGTCCTCCTGACGTCAAGGAAGTCATTAAGTCGTCCTCGTCAGGGGACCGTAATTCACCTGACAGACTCGCATCGTCCTTCTTTTATTCTTATACATATTATATATTCGGTTGTAAGTTTAGCTGTACGTCTAAGAAGGATGGAGTAATGTGTTCGATCGCATATATTATTCATTTGGTCTTCGTGATGTTTGTCTAATGGTGAAGGAGTCGCTTTAGTATGTCCGGTTCGGTAATTCGTAGGGTCGCAAATATTTTCGTGTCCGTGTTCGGTCTTAAAAGTTTGTGAGTTTTAAATAGTTAATGGTAATGTATTTTTACATGTAAATATAACACATATCGTTTTACAATTATTTAATTAAAAAAACTTTGATGAAAATATTCCCGTATTGATACGAATTTAATATTATTTGAAACGAAAATCTGATCATTTGAACATTTAATCTTATTTACAGATTTAGCGCAAATCTCGTAAATAAAAGTATATTAAAAGTTTGTTTACTACATTTAATAAGATTAAAAGACGATTTGTGACATGGAATTGTGTTGAGAAAAATCAAGAGTCGACTATTTTGTTTCCATTGTAACAAATACAGCTTAATCCAAAAGAGAAAAACATTTATACTAAACGTTCAATGAAACACAATATGTGTAAATAAAAACGAAATAAGAAACGTTCGAAAATGTTCAAAATTTTATACGAAAATAATAATAGAAACTCTTTGTGTTCGCTATGGTGGACGATTATGACGTTATATCCAAGTGCAAAAGTCGAATAAAAACTATTTATCTGAAACGATACCGTGCAAAACTCGTAGCGAAATGTAACAATATTTTTCTGGAAACAGACGACGTTACTTTATTGAATTTATTTTTCAATTTTGCGTCATAAAATTTTATCATTTTGTCTCGACATGGCGCGGAGCACTTAACGTTTTACAAGCATTCATGTCTTCTCGAAGTTGATTGGATATGGAAGATAACAAGCGTCCTACATATTTTAAAATCGATATCGATGGTCGATTCAAAGCATTGAAAATATAATGAATGTTTCCTTTGTACCGAAAATATCATTGAGATAATATAGTGTATAAAATTTTTGAAATTGATTAACCATTTATTTATTTTTATTATCATTAATCGTTAGCTATGTACAAATATAGTACTGTCGTGTTGATTTTCATTAAGAAGGAACCGATGAAATAATAAAAACAACGACTTTCGTTTTTATTTATGTGAAAACTAGTTGCCGTTAATTTATAGTAGTTAGCGAATAGTTTGAAGCTAGGGCCTATAATGTCCCACTGTAAGTATTATGGTTGCCGTTTGTGTGTGCTTCAGTGATGTTTAGTCAGATAATGTCAACTGTTGTGTGTTTAATAAACAATAATTAGACAAGCAAATAAATATATTCAATTCAAACAATCAACAGCTAAATTATTATCACGAGAAATGTATATTACACGTGTTAAATAATGACTTTGTATTACCAAGGTAAAATTAGTTGTTTTCTCAACTTTGAACAAAAGGTTGTAAAATCTGGCAAGAATTTTAGATAAAAGAGGTTACCAAAGAAAGTAGTGGAATTAAAATAAAATAGTTTTCATGTATTATATTATACAATTATAAGAAATTTCTATATATTACTTAAAATAATTTAAATATGATACAAAAATTGTAAAATAATAATGCATGTGTTTTTAATATTCGGTAACTGTTGGTTACTATAATATTATATGACATAAAGGCTATTCTATTGAATACTTCTTATTTCTATATCTTAAAATCGCCACCATTAATTGAGCAAAAAAACAAAACATTTATAAAACACCCCCAATACGAGATTTCAAACATCTGAAAAGATCACAGCACCCGAATCTAGCTGACCACTGAGAGACACACAAGTGCACACAAGAGCAATTTTCCCAGTTTTCCACCGCTTTTCCTGATCCGGGATTAATCATAGCGCACGTACTTCACGTTGCGTCTTATTAATCCTCCGAACATGTGCGGGCGACTTAAACCCCTCATGCACACACACACACACACACCGAAAACAGTCGTACCTGTGTAAAATGTGATACCTTACTTGCAATAAATAAATGCACTTCTGGCCACTGTCGTCCGTATGCAACGGAACTGTAAGCCTCGTAAGCGGCTCGCTCTCTCGAAGCGCGTGGTTTACCGAACAAATCCCGGTCTATTAATCAAAAACACGGGTTCTCTCTATGGGGAATGGCATGGAAATGGTGCGGAGGCTTACCGGCGCGATTACAAGGGATATTCTCATTTGAATGGATGTTCGCAAATAGAGAAAAATGGTCGCCACTCAAGATCTTCTGCCGAAAGAGAAATGCACGGTTGGGCTGATCGTCGTTTTCTGCGATGATTTTATTTAGTGCTCGTTTCGGTTTTTTGTTCAAAGTAACGTTTAATCGATGGTTAAGTTAAAGGTTTTATCTGATGATTAATTTCGCGTCTGAATAGAGATTCCGATTCGAAACCAATCAACGGTTACAAATGCTCGTTCTCGACTGTGAGATTGGGGCGAAATATTCGCATGAAAGGATACGTTGTAGCACTGAGTGTTTATAATAAAACATCGAGCATGTGCGTGCGATTTTTTCATCGTTTTTCCGTTCGGCAAAAGGGCTTTTCGCTACACCCCAGGGCCTGCTGCGGCCATAATCTCGCCCCGGGCAACATTTTGCGAAATTTATTGTTTTAACTTAACCGCATTAGTGACTTTCAAAGGTAACTTCACACACAAGCGCGCGTATACGTATATAATAATATGTATTATGTGATATTCAGGTATGTACAGGGTAACGTGGTCGATTACTATAAATCCTTTGAAAGCCATTAGTTGGAGATGGCAGGACTTGCGTCATACTCATATCGCATGTCCACTAAGTGGGTTATCGAATCGAAAATTTCATCATAATACAAACAAATAAATAACTAATTTAAAAATAAAATTGTATTTCATTCATAATTCGAAATTCCTATAGTTTGCAAAGATATTGAGGTATAAAAAATTCAATCATATACATATACAAGATGCAAATAAAAACTACTGTTTTCATAAACCGACAATAATCGATAAGCGTTATTGTTTTTGTCGTCAGCAATTTTGTATAACTGTTTCCCTTTTTTTGTTCAGGTTTTAATTTGAACGTTTTAAAGTGGACGCTGAACACGCGAAGCTTTCTGAAATTTCCTACCCAAGAAAACTCGAGTGAATTATTAACGAACAACGTATAATTTATATCGTGATTAATTCGGGAACGGGAGGGTAATAACGTCGCAATTACGATCGTACGGTCGGTTTAATTGCCATATTTAATTCGATAACTATCTAATCAATTTTTCGTCGTCACGGAAAAGCTCGAAGATGTTTTTCATGGAAATCGTTAATAACCGACCGATGAATCTGGTGTGGGATGTTCGCACAACAAGTATGCAAAGTTGTTCAATGAACATGAATAATTTTTCGGATTCATGATTATACATGCTCCGTTTAGCACTTAAGATATATTATACATGAGAGAACTCGATGTTAATGAGAATTTTGGTTCTGGGAAATCGTAATCCATATTAAAAATAGAACACCTGTACCTTTAAGCAAACACCGTATAACTTTCAAAATCGTTTTAAAATTAACTTGTTGTTTATTAGTATTCATTAGTATCATTGTTGTTTCTAGTTTAATAAAAAATCATATACAGATAAATCAAATAAATAGGGAGAGTGAAAAATAATGGCTCTTCAATTTTTTTATCATTTGAAAAAAATCTCTGATCGAAATATACATACATGAAAATTAACTTATTGCTAAAACCAATAGTATTTTTACATTTACCTATTTAAAATCAATCGCAATTTCAATTATTACATATTTAATTAAAAAAAGTTAACTGATTTTATTAATTTCTATGGAATTTCCATAATTTTCAACTTTGAGGAAACGAAATTTCCTCTCTGTTCTTAACTTCCGATGTTGAGAAATATTTCAATATTTTTGTTCCATTTTTATAAAAAAAACTTTGCAATTTCCGATCAAAACACAGCAGTAACTGGTTTCCCCATTATTACAATTTTCAATTCCTCCCCGACCTGAAAAAATGACAATACTATAAATAGAATCCAAGACACTTTTCCCACCAAACTCAAACAAAACACCAAACAAAAAACACAATCTCAACACGACAACACATCAAACACCCCCTTCAAACCCAAACCCTCATTAAACCCAGCAACCCGAAAAAATTAAAAACAAACCCCAAACACATCGAGAAACTATTCCGTTACTTAAAACACACTTCGGTCGCCTCAAAAAGCACTCTAGCCGCCCCCATATTTCACGAACACTTTTAAACGTACCGACGCCCCTGGCAGGACCAGAGACCCTCCCGCAGGACCTCACCAGGATAATCCTGTGCGGATCAAGTCGTCCGTGTACTTTAGTGTCTCGGATCATTCCCCGCGCGCAGCCCCCCTCGCCTGCAAGCCCTGATCCCGACGGCGACTTCGGACACCTGTAAAACGGCATCCCGAAAACTGTTTCGTCGCGTATCCCGCGGGAGGCTTCGACGGGATGTTAGGGAAAATAATTCCGGTCACGACGCCGTCCCCCGTCCGCCTGGAAGATGTATGAGAGGGCCGTTCGGTAATTTTCAAAATGCTACGTTACGTCCGCTCTGTACGAGGTGGTGAAGGAGTCAGCCTTCGTCGACTTTTGGGTGAGATCCGCGTTTGTTTCGGGAATTTTGAGTGGTTTTTTTTTTGGGAGTGGTGGTTTTTTGTTTTTGTGGAATTTGTCATTGTCGCACTCGGTGGGGGGAGTGGGTGAGAAATTTTCGTTTAGGTGACTCGCGGTTATTTCAGGATGATCTGTGCGTAATACAAATTGAGCTTTTGTTGAATGAATTGTGTGAATTGAATAAAAATATTATTTTGAATTGGCAATCGACTTAAAAAAAACTGTATTTATATGGATGCAGCTGGGGACCACTATGCTATCACCCTGCACTGTGTCAATATAGCGATAACTATAAAATAATCTCAATCTGAATACCTGATTGAATAAGATATGTTCAGTAAGATACTTTCAGCTTCGCCCATCAATGCGTTCAGTAATAAACACGTTCAGACTTTTGACTGACTAAGACATGCAGAATTAAATAAATGCGTTTAGTTTTACTGACTGAGAAATGCGGTTTTGCTCGACCAACTCCCACGTTTAGTTATTCTAAAAGAAAGTGGAAGCGAAACACGTCTAGGTGTCGCTAATATAATTTGGTGTGGGGTGACGCAATAGATTACCCGATTTATATATGTATGTATGTGTTTCAGGTGTGTTTACTTGAATTCTGTCTTAAGTTAATTGCACCCTTTACCATTAAGGTTACAAAATTAAAATCTATTTTGTTTTATTTTTATTTAAACATATTACGGGTCTGTTATTTTACTTAGTAAGTGAACCTAAATATTTGACATTTAACTAAAGTACTATTTTCTCTGAACAAATACATTATTAAAATTAAAAATGACACGTACATATTTTACAACAACAAAGAAACAATGATAAATTATTTAGTTACGTGGAAAAATATAGAGCAATAATATCAAATGTTTTATTTTGTAATAATGGAAAAATACTATGATGCGTACGTGTCACATCATTTTTCGATATGGCACAAATAGGAATTTTTTGTTGAACTTTCTGTAAATACGAGGGAAAATCATTCATAAGCATCAATTTTCGCATCAGAGTTCATGTGAAGAAGTCTTCTGGAAGACCCAGCAGCTCCAAATAAAAACACTGAAGTTTAATTTTGAAGCTCTCGTGAAGAAAAATGAAGATGCTAAAACTCGCCGCCATTTTTGCTGTCCTCTCGATCGTCGCCCAGTAAAATGTAAGTGATAATTTTTATAAATTAAATTTGTATTCTGTCTTATAAATATAAATAATAATTTTATTGTCTTCAAATTTTACGAGCTTAATAATGTTTTTTAATTTATTTCGTTTATTATTTTAGACTACTTGCACGGGTTATGAAACACATAAATCGGAAATAGTTTTTGAAACACACAAGATAAAATGTTGATCTATTACTGTACTATTATGATCACAATAATCACCAACTGAGGCAAAAGTTTAAAACTGCTCTCCCGTAATATTGTGTGTTTGTCGGTTGACACGGTAATGCAGAACAGCATCCATATATAAGTCTATCTGAAATATCGATTTTATAAAAAAAAAACTCCTTTATCAATATAAATATTAAAATTTTAATATTATAATATTTCACCTTACATTTATGCAAAATTTTATACTTTGTTCTCATAATATGTATTTTTAACAAGATCAATAAAGTTTTTGAATTATTAATATAATATAACACTTGTTATATTATTATATTGTTTTTCTTTTTACATTTATAGTAGTTTATTAAAAAATGTTTCTACTATTTTACAAAGCAGACAAAACTATTTGACAAGTGATTAATGTACTGAGATCCGAGTCCAATTTTTCTAACATATAATGCGTCAAACGGAAGATCAAAGGCTTAAAACGACTAATTCCAACCGCCAAAGTGCAAAAATAATGAAAGCCATAAAAAAGTTCACCCGCAGGATGCACCGAGTGCACGTCTGCACCCCCGAGTTTTCCCGGCTTTTCCGGAAAATCTGGTCGGATTTCGCTGTCACTCGGCCGCAGACGAATTCTTTCCGCCGAAATGAGTTTCGCCCGGGCGCGGGATTTACTCGTTTTTTCGCCGAAAATACCTAAGGGAGTCCAGGCTTCGCCCTAGGGTAGGCTCATGTCGTATTAGGCATTCAGCGCATAATGATGTGAGGGCCGACACGTCACTCGAAATTAATTCGACAGTTCCAAACGAAAAACAAAGACGCTTTACATCAAATTTTCTTAACAACGGACCGGGCCATTTAACAATTTTCAAAAATTGTAAAAGGGACACGATCGCGTATAAATGGATCATCGCGGAACGATCCACAAAGTCACCATAATCCGGGAACGGGACATATCTTGGGAACGCACCGTTAGCCCACACGCGCCCTCAGCCCATACGTTTTCCCCTCGCGTTCCAAAATTCCTTTTTTTCCATGCCTTGCCCTCTAGCCCATATTGATTCGGTGATGGAAGGCATTAGCGTTTGACATCGTCGGAATCTCTTCATATTACCCTCGTTACTGGAACGCTCCTCATCAATTTCGGACGGACGATCCGCAGGAAAAAAGAAGATAGTGCGCGTCGTAAGAAAATCTTGCCGGGAATGGGAGGAAAAAAATGAAAAAGGATAATGGCACGACGACGGCGAAATTTACGGTGGATTCTCCTTTTTATTTTAGTTTCTTAATAGATGCGACGGGGTTCGATATCTCGAGAATGCGCGCTTAAATCTCGCATGCGTAAAAAATTTGCCTCGTTTGCTACGCAGGGCTAGAGTTAATGCCGTAGCGATTTGAAAATATGTCGATTTCGATCTGACGTTTTATATTCGGAATGAAGTTGAGTCACATTGAAATTTATGCTCGACAACTATAATAATACATGTAATTCGTAGAATGATTTAAATTTTTGATTGAATTATTTCATATTCAATATTATATTCATTTTTATCGAAAAGCCAAAAAATTCGGTTTAATTAACCGTTGTATTTTTTGATTATTTCACAAGAATTTTCTAACTTGATTTCACAATTATAGTGAGTCACTAAATTAAAATCAAACTAAATTCCTTGAATAAAAACTCATTTTAACGATGTCATTATCACGTGAAACTTATTTAATAATTTTTCAATACATAATTTCAACATTTTTCCGAATTGATATTGTAGCAATGAAGGAAAAAATCATACATATTTTTTTTTGTAATAAATAAATAAATCAAATAAATACATGTTTTGAACTTCAAATTCAACCATCGGGAAGTAATATAATATTATGATGATGGTCTTAGTAATATAATATAATACTTTCCGATGGTTGAATTTTAAGTATAAAACCTGTAAATAAACAAATTTCTTGCAAAAATAAATCGCGATTACATCCATTTACCAATTACCCAATTCATCAACAACCGATTCGTCCTACAAAATCAAACACACCCATTCAAAAACACCTAATGAATACTGGAAAAAAGGACGTATGTGTCAAAAAATCTAAAATCAGTTTTATGTCAGAAAATATACACCCAATCCTGTTTTTACACGGTTCCGAAATAATACGGTTCAAGGAAGAAGAACCGATTATTTTTCGACTCAGTTTTTTTTACTTTAACACGGTATAAAAATAAAATGTATTATTATACCACAGTGGTAAGATTCGGCGCAGGCCAGTATACTGTTATAATTATAGTTATTAAATAAAAAATTCAATATTTTTTGATGATTTTATATGGTGAAATTTTTTTCACACTACACATTTTTTATAAAGTACATTTGGATGGAAGTTCTATCCATATATACTGATAGAACCTATCTCCGATTTTTATATTGTCACCATACATTTTTTCTCACAGTATTCTCTCGAACATATTCTCCGCGTAAAAGAGTATTTTGTATATTCTATACACCAACGCCAATATTTCAAAACATATTCGAAGTCCCCAAACTTAAATCGCTCGTACGCATTTCATTGGAAATTCCTCAACAAAAACTGTCACATCTCAAAATCTTAAAAACGTCAAAAAAAAATTTTTTTTATTCCCAACATCCAAATCATCACTCAAATCATTCCTCAACCACAAAAAACATCGATTACCCCCCCGAAAAATAAATAACAAAACCACGACTCGAACCAACATCGCGAATCCGGCGGGCCACTTTGCCCCCCCCCACCCCTTCCCCCGGCCCACCCTTCGGCCTGGAAACGTCCCTTAAATTAGGCGTCCTCAGGGGCGCATTCGTTAACGGTGCGATACCACCGAGGGCCACGTGTACGCGCTAATTCAACACAACCGCACATCGCACGTGCGCGTTGTAGATGTTGCGGGGGGTGGTTGTTGTGCGCGTCGGGGTAGGACCGTAAAGTGGTCAGAAGACTTGTTCGTGATGTGTTTTGTTGTTTATGTTGTGGTTGATTTTTTTTTTTGTGCGTGTCGGTTGAGGAGTGATGGGTTTTGGGTTTGGTCTTTTGAATGCTTTGTTTGGTTTTGATGATTTTTTTGTTGATGGGTTGTTGAGTCTTTGGAAAGTCTGTTAGATAATAACAATAATAACAAGATGATGAAAAATTGTTCGACTATGTGAAAAACAAAGTATTATTATCAAATGTTTTTTTTTTTTCATAATAATGGAAAAATATAATGATGCGTATGTGGCTTATCGTTTTTCGATAATAGCACATATGGGAATTTTTTTGTTGAACTTTCAGTATTAATACGAGGGAAAATCATTCATAAGCATCAGTTCTCGCATCAGAGTTTAAGAAGTGAAGAAGTCTTCTGGAAGACCCAGCAGCTCAAAATAAAAACATTGAAATTTAATTTTGAAGCTCTCGTGAAGAAAAATTAAGATGCTAAATCTCGCCGCCATTTTTGCTGTCCTTTCAATCGTCGCCCAGTAAAATGTAAGTGATAATTTTTATATCGATTCGGTATTATAACGGTCGATTACGTAATATTAGCATAATACAAAATACGTAATTTTTTAACAATAACTGTAATTAAAAGTTATATAATCTTACAAATTATTCTTACGATTTTTCCAGATGTATTTCCGAGAATCGACAAAATTAAAATCTACATAAACAATTTCTGTAGCAAACGTCCAATGAAAATTAATATTTATATAATAACCAAACTACAAACAAGATCAATCATCAAATAGAATTAAAATTCACACACACACAAACATTCGCCCGTCAATTAAAACCAACAGACACAATCCGAAAGTCCACGTTACCTAGCCGAACCAGCACCCGACCATATTTCACATCCACGATAAGCTCACTCGATCTGAAAATAATTGAACCATCAAAAAACCAAAAGCACGCTCACACACGCCCGAACCACCCCCCACGAACACGCACACACACACACACACATACACACAAGCCTTCGGAAGGGTTGAAAAACCGAAGTTCGACGCGCGGCAAATGTCCCCGCAGTGACTGTGCAATCTCGGCAACCATTTGTCTGACACGCTCCGTTGGCGTATTCGATTTCATTGTTTGGTATAAGTAATTGAAGAAAGTGTACCGAAGTCGAACAGAAACCATTATCCGTTACGGGAGTGCGCGCTTTCGAGTTGCGCGAATGCCTTTCGGATGCCGAAGGTAGGAATTTTATGAAAATTTACGCGCGTTCGAATTTCGAAGGCTTTATTGAAAAATGATGGCTTTATCGGTGTTTTGTTTTGTTGTTTGTGCATATTGTAATAATGCCTTTTGTTTCAGTGTTGAATGTTCGTAAACGTTTAAGAATGCATAAGAACCGCAAGTAAATGGAAAATGTTTACTCTGAACGAATAAACAGCTGATGTCAAAATTGACACGTAACGTCTTTTACAATAACAAAGAGACGATGACAAATTGTTCGACTATGTGAAAAACAAAGTATTATTATCAAACGTTTTTTTTTCATAATAATGGAAAAATATAATGGTGCGTACGTAGCTTGTCGTTTTTTGATATGGCACATGGGAATTTTTTTGTTGAACTTTCAGTAAAAATACGAAGGAAAATCATTCATAAGCATCAATTCTCACATCAGAGTTCAAGAAGTGAAGAAGTCTTCTGGAAGACCCAGCAGCTCCAAATAAAAACACTGAAGTTTAATTTTGAAGCTCTCGTGAAGAAAAATGAAGATGCTAAAACTCGCCGCCATTTTCGCTGTCCTCTCGATCGTCGCCCAGCAAAATGTAAGTGATAATTTTTATAACTTACATTTTTATTCTTTCTTATAAATATAAATTATAATTTTATTGTTTTCAAATTTTAAGAGCTTATTAGTGTTTTTTATTTATTTCGTTCATTATGTTAGACTACATGCACGGGTTATGAATACGGAGATTCGAGAAACTGGCAAGCCGATTACTACTAACCGTCTCCAGCTCAAGTTGATCAAAGACCATCTTCGCTCATGAACAGAATGAGAGGCTACACAAGCCTTGTCAGGGAACATGTTCAAGGTTTCGAAGATCAAGGAAGAGTAAATAGTGAAAACTCGTTTAAAAATCTCAATCGTCCTGTGAAAAATTGCATAGCAGACCGCCCACGCTCTTCAGATCATTATGAATGAATTTATAAATCTATCTGAAATATCTATTTTGTATAACATATATTTCTATATCTGAGTAATAATAATATTATTATTATGTACTTCTTATTTAAATAATTTTAAGCGTTTGAAAGCCCTTACGTTTAAGCGAAATTTTGTACTTTGTTCTCACAATATGTATTTTTGGCAAAATCAATAAAGTTTTTGAATTATTTAAAGAGTTTTATATATGAATATATATTTTTTAATTAATCTGATTTCTATGGAAACTTTTAAACTAAAAAAAAGTCCAGTAGTAAAGCTTTCAAACAAAATTATTACAGTTTTTTTTCAGTATAAGTTGTTCAAAAGATTTTGAATTTTTTTTCACAAAAGCACTAATTATTTTGAATGAAATTCAAATAAATTTAATTTTCATAGTTTTACTAATAATACTCATTATCAAAATTAACAATACATTATATAATAATAGTCATAATATATGTAATAAGTGTGGTTTTCATACATCAGCGACAACGCTCATCCGTTTACGCTTGAATTCAGATGAAGACGTAAATTAGTGTTATGTATATTCAAGGCACACTAGGTATCAAAGATTCTCAAACATTAAATTAATCAATTCGATAATTTTTATATTTAATATACATACTACATTAAAAATTTATTTGTTTATATGAAATTAAATGAATTTTCACAACAATTCTATACACAATTGTTTTTTAGTGCTCATACTTTAAGGTATATATGTATATTATAAACAATCTAATATAATATTAATAGAATAAGTAAAATTAAAGAGTACGCTCAACCTAATATGACATAATTTTCTCTTGTATCGATCCGAGTGACATTTGAGAACCGTGATTTCTGTATCCACGGTCAAAGAGGTTCTATTAGCTTTGATATAACGCCTTTCGAAGACGCAATCAAACGCATTACCTGTAGACATGCGTCTGATTGACGACGCTCTTGCTACCAATTTAGGTTCACCGTTCAGATCCGGAGGCTGCATAATTTGACATAGTACCAATCGGTGTCGAAGGCTTCGAAGGATATGTGAAAATCGAGAAAGGGGCGAAGAATTTGAAAAGCATTTGGCGTGAGATTGAATGTGATTCATTTTAAGACGTTTGTATTATAAAGATGAATGCTTGTTGAATGTAAAAATGATATTATTTTTTGATCTTATAATCATTTTAATTTCTTTTCATTATTTTTCCATATATTTTTGTATTTAGTAGGCTTTATTTATTATTTATAGAATTAATTGATGAGATAACAGATTCATAATTAACGATTTTTCCGACAGTTATTATCAATATAAATGAATAAACATTAATATTTGTTTGTTTTATTATGTGAGTTTTATATTGATTTATCGCAATTTTTTCGATACAAAAAAACTTGTAAGATGCAATATCGATATTTTTTTTAAATCTAAATAGAATTCTTTACGAACATCCGTCAGATAACAAAAGTCAATTAAAATACAATGCAATGGAAATATGTGTATAAGTAAGTACCGAAACTTATTATATCATTTGCCTTTACCTCATAAGGTACGCTTACATCAACTACGTAAAAAATTGAGAACACAAATATTTTTTCATATCACGCAAAAATCACATTCGTATTGTCTTTTTTTCATAACTCACAAGGAGAAGGTATAACGACGGAAATCAACTTCGATATGGGATATTTTTTTTCGATAGATCACCTCTATTGATTTGATATGGCAAAGTATAAGCGGGCACCACCGAGCCAATTTAATTATAATCAACATTAAGTTTCGATAAATCAGTATATGCAATTGGACGCCATCTCGATATGTGGCGTGAAGTACTATAAACTCCTCCCATTGTAGGTGTGACCGCAGATGCTTACGTGCCAGTGATTCGGCGATTTAGATCTTACGCCACATATCGAGACGGCGCTAAACGCTAAACGGAGCTATACCCATTTTTTCGAAACTTTAAAGTCGTTTATAATTAAATTGGCTCGGTGGTGCGCGCTTATACTTTGCCATATCAAATCAATAGAAGTGATCTATCGAAAAAAAAAAAAAATATCCCGTATCGAAACTAAATTCCGTCGTCATTCCTTCTCCTTGTCAGTAGAAATAAAAAAAAACACCGAAATTTCCCTCACCTCACCTGTTCAGACACCATGAATCACCAATGACTGTCAGCCGACTTTAGATTCGATCCTTATATTTCCACATAACACAGCCATATATCAGTCGCGCGCGATTCCCGTCGAATCCGTCACAACACACTTTTTTATTCGGAAACGATACGTCCGTAAATCATGGCCGTTTGCGATAAATTCGCCGCGTGCATTTTTCTCCATTTCATACGCGGAGGACATGGGACTTGCGGAGGAACGTGCCGAGATAAGTGAGAATAATTGAGCGCCACTTTACGTTAAGTTCGGTTCAAATTCGCTGGATGCTCTCTGCCCTATGCCAGACTTGTACCGGGTGATGGTGGAATCGTTGATGTTATCGGTGGATGTTCTTTTGGAGAGGTTCGGGTTCTTGGTTGGATTTTTTCTAAGGGAGAAATTGATGGTGGTTGTGCAAAATGTATTGTGCAAATGGTGCGCTTTTCGATTGATATGGATTGTTTTTGGATTCGTATGAAGTTAAATGAATGGAGGTTTAATTTTACACTTGCGGAGGAACGTGCCTAGATAAGTGAGAATAATTGAGCGGCACATTAAGTTAATAAGTTTGGTTCAAATTCGCTGGATGCTCTCTGCCCTATGCCAGACTTGTACCGGGTGATGGTGGAATCGTTTATGTTATCGGTGTATGTTCTTTTGGAGAGGTTCGGGCTCTTGGCTGGATTTTTTCAAAGGGAGAAATTGATGGTGGTTGTGCAAAATTTAGTGTGCAAATGGTGCATTTTTCGATTGATATGAATTGTTTTTGGATTCGTATGAAGTTAAATGAATGGAGGTTAGATTCATTTTCTCGGCGATGTGTATTTTAGGTTGCAGGTTTTTGTAATATGAAATACCTAATATAAAAAAAAAAATTTTCAATTTTTAAAATATTTTTCAATTTTTATTTTTCAATTTGAAATATTTTTCAATTTTTACTAATGGATATTATTTATTTTTGTTCAATTTATTACAAATATTTTGAAATAATTATCTAGATTCTTTTTTAACTCGGTTTACTTTATTTTCAAAAACTTGAATTTTCTTCGAATATAATTAAATTAACTGTTTTCAACTTTGCAACTTGAACGGTTTATCAATTTGTAAAACTAACCGTTTTTACCGTTTTAAAAATAAAAATCTGATAGATATTCTAGTTATTTAAACAGTTTCGAACATATTGAAAAAAACTTCTTCCATTACTTGAATATATAATATGTAGGTATAATTAACTTTTTTGACTTTAAACGATTCGTGTGTCAAGTCAAAAGAAGAGCAGCCCATTTTTCATATTCCGACATGAATTTTTTTCTCCAAATATTGGAAACCTTTCACTGAACGTTCATCATAAAAAAAACACATGTCAATTTTATAGTGTGAGATATTTCGACATTATGAACTCGGCATTGTTTGTAGACGGCTTAACATTATTCGATGGCGAAGTTTGTTCCGTCGTTTGTATAGAAGTATAAAGTTTCGCATACATACGAAAGTTCGGTGGCGCCCCGATGCGATTTTTCCTTTTTTCAATTCAACTTTGACAATTTTCCAAATAGGCATATGCTTCGGGATCGTGGGTTGTTAATTCAAGTATCTAAAATATGGATGAGGAGTTTTGTCTATGCCGCTCTTCACGACGTGTTTTAAAATGCGTTTGGCGGCAAATCTCTAGAGTATTTTATATTTGGCTTAGTTTAATATTCTCTTTTCATATTATGAATTTTTGATTTATTTTATATTTGTGTACTTTTTCATATTACATACAAGAATAAAACATAAATTTATAGAAAATAAAGAAAACTTATCGATATTATCATCAATTTTAAATATATGAAACAAATTTCAATCTTCATAAAATATATCGGCGAAATATTACGATTTACAAAATAAAAAATTGAAATAATTTAGTATAACGTTTGATATTATATTTTCATTAGACACTAAAAGTATTTTATATATTTTCTTTAAATAGAAACTATAAATCACGAATTCATTATGGAAAGCTTCCCATGAAATCGGCTCAAAACTTCAATAACTCCCCTTAAAGATCATTGACTTGAAATGATATTTAATACGCTGCAAAGAATGCAAGTCTCCATAAATTTCCTAGAACATCTTACAAGGAGAAGCTCTTAGGTTCGGAACGAATATCTCAATGAAATATTTTTTTTTCAATAGATTACCTTTATTGTATCGATATGGTAAAGTATAAAAGCGCACTATCGAGCCAATTTAATTAAAAATGACTTCAAAGTTTCGATATTTTGACGTATCGCGTATATGTGTGTTTGAATAAACGCCGTACAACAAACAAATGACAATGTTTGTTGTACAGCGTTTACTCACAAAAATATATAAGCGATACGTCAAAATATCGAAACTTTGAAGTCGTTTTTAATTAAATTGGCTCGATAGTGCGCTTTTATACTTTACCATATCGATACAATAAAAGTAATCTTTTGAAAAAAATATATTTCATTGAGATATTCGTTCTGAACCTGAGAGCTTCTCCTTGTTAGTAAAGATTTGTATAGCTTTCTTCGATAAGTATCTTTTACTTTTTACCTAACCTTTTAAAATTATTTTTAAGAAACCTAAAAAGAGCATAACGATACAATCGAAAGCGAGCCAGACAATTGCTCTTTAATTATTTAACATCTCCAGGGACGAAAGTCGAAACCACTCGTCATGAATATGTGATTCGACTCAATGTACGAAAATGAAATGTTTTCAATAGATACAAAAAAAAAACCCTCTAAAACTCATTGTGGCATGCAAATCGGAAGGCCGTAATAATTGTTCGCGGTCGGGCCACATGCGTAAACGATTCAGGATTTTCCGAGTATGTACAAATATAGGCATGGGAAAGTTAAAGGATGTGTTTTTCCGAAAGAGATTGTGTGTATGTCCTTTTTTGTCGTCCAGGTTCGGCCTCGTTTAATCAGCTTAACAACTTAGGTGCTCGAACGAACAAACACTCTCTAGGCGCCTTACACGAACGGTTCTGAATCTTTCAGCTGTTTCGTATTAAATTTAACTATATTTTCATTTTATTATTATAATATGTAATTTCTAATATGTGCATAAAAAAACTACAAACAAATTAATATTCCAACCCATATCTATAAAGAAAACTCAACATTAATTTTAATATTATTTTGAATTCTTTTGTGTACATACGAGTGCTATTTAATAATGTGAACAGCTTTTCCTATTACAGATTTTAAAGCGCCTTGTCAAGAGGCTATTCGCGGACCATCGGTTTAGAATTGCGATGCAATTCGCATAAAGCACACGGAACGGTGATGGTAGAGAGCTTATCTCGGAAAATCGCTTTCTAGTGTTGGCTTCTTTCGCGGAAATTCAATGGACGTGGAAAGCTTTAGAAGAAATTGGCTCGACGCAACGTGCCACCAATGCGCAAACTAACCGACAATAATGGCGATCAACAACACATATTGGATAAACAGGTGTAAATTCCTTATTTGCATAATAATAAGCTATCAATTAATATTTAATCCATATCATCTTGAAAATAATATTCGATTTATGACTGGTGTTATATGGTGTGTATGTTATACTCAGAATAAAGCCTTTTTGATACCATCGAAGTTATCCGATATAACTCTCAAAGGGTAGATTGTTGAAATCGCTAAATAGTCTCAAGTTACTTATTCAACAAATAAGCAAGAAACATATCACCTAACTTCAATGATCAGCGAGAACCGGTTCGATGATGTGATAGTGTTTCATCTAAATCGAGATATTTCACAATTAAATATTTGCACGTGAAACATTCTCATTTAGAAGGGGTCGAAAATTAAAAAAGAGCATATGCAAAAACGGAAATGGCGAAAGAGCAGAGGTTTCATGTGAAAAATTACGGTCACGTGTGTGAGTCGCTAGAATACATTAACTGCTCGTGTTAATTACGCTGCGTTGGCTTATTTTTAATTTACGTCAAATTAAATTTCGCACAGCAAGAGAGAGAGTGAATGAGAAAATTAAAATCTCCACGGTGCTGTTGTCGTCGCGCAATTTTCGGATCGTAAAGCGAAATTGCAACCGGTTCGTTTACACGCCAAGAATCATCGGCATGTACAAAAACACCACACTCGCACATACAAACCATTTATTTTTGTACAATTTTCCGTTTCTCCCACGAAATTAATAGGATGCGATTAAACTGTGCATTGAAAAAATATAGATTGTGCCTGTAAACGAAATATGATAATATACGATGTGCATTATTTCTACTGCATTAAAGAATCTCGTATTGAACGTCATTTACCAATAGAAAAACCAATTTTAAAAAAAGCAATAAAAAGAAAAAATTGTTTATGCATTAAAATGATCAATATGTGGTAACGTCACCAATTCTTCCTATACAGACAATGCAATACGACTGTCAATTGTCAACGTTTCCTTTTGTTAAAATTTTAATTTAATTTGATTTTAATCACATTTTAACAATTTGGTCCAATTTGATTCTATTATGAAAGTTGTGAATAATGGCCGTGCGGTTGCAATTTCGCCCTGTTCGCGTTTGCGGGGTTGCCAATCCTTTATTTATTTTAATTCTAATATACGTTTTATTCGTTTTAAGTAAGGTTTTGGATCGAGCACTTTTTTTAATTGCTTCGCTCTGGCATTTAAGTTCTTGCTCCGGCTTCACTCCATGCTCTGCTCCATGCTCCGATTAAATTAAATTAATTATTAAAATATTTAATATAAAATATAAAAATATCCAAATTATATAAATATATCACTATGAAGTGGGAAAGAATAGTGCTAAAATCAATACCAAATTAAAAATAATATCAAATTTGTTTTTTTTTTCTTCAAAGTTTAAAATTATTTTTTCAATTTTACATATTAAGTAGGAGAAGCAGAGCATTATAAATTTCCGTGCTCCGGCTCTACTCCTGCTCCGGGTGAAAACCCATCGCTCCATTTGCTCCTTGCTTCTGTTCTTGTTCCGCTCCAAAGCCCTGGTTTTAATCTAATGGATTTTCTCAATGATCAAAATATTTTTTCGAATACACACATTTCAACGCTCGTGCGGAACGCACACATCATTATTTTTTAAACGCACACTAACTTTATAAAACGCCCAGCTGAAAAGCACATGTATTGCATACAATGCACATCCAAATCACATCCAAGTTAATATACTCAACCAATCAATGGACTAGAAACACTCATAGACGAGTTGACCGAGAAAAAAAAACACCACTCGAGCCCGTCGACGGCGAGGACACTCGAAACTGGCGATAGTGCTATAGTGAACGGGGTCATATAATTCCAGAAGGCTATTACTTCATCATTTCGACGCCGGTTAAACGAAGTGCGACATTGATTGATGGAATCGGTCATATCGGAGTGATTCATTTCGTCATCGATCAACCCGGCACACGGCCCGCTCTATTTGCAGGGGGTGTGTGCGTGATGTATGGCGGATCCTCGATTCGTGGTGATAGTTGGAGCAGTGGGGAGTCGGGAATTGGATGATCAATGGGTGGAGTTTTGTGGGAAATTGATTTTGTAATTTTTTTAGGTGTGCTTTTTGGTGGGTGAATGCGTTGTGCGGTTGTGGTTTGGTTTAGGTGTTTTTAGTGGATGGAGAATCATTCGCGATTTGGGTTTGAGCTTGTGCGTGGGTTTGTCAGTTCTGAAGTTCGGTTGTTATATTGTTTATTTGTTGATTGGTTAAATATTTGCTATTTTTGGACATGTTAAATGTTGAAAAAATTAGTATGTAATGTATGTTAAATAATAAAAAGCTTGAAAAAAAGTGAATGATAGTTTGTTTATGTTATGAAAAATTATGATGATTTATTGAAAGAAAAAAAACATTTTTGATATCAAATTAAATTAAAATTTTTGATCTATTGAAAAATAAAAATATTGTGATCAATAGACAAAATTAAATATTATTGTCGTGACACTATTTGATAAAAATATATTTTATATACACAATTATTTAAGATTTATCTTTCATCTAACACGCATAATAAATTAAATCAAATTTCGATGATTTTATCTTGTGAACACTATAAAGACTGTATTAGAATGTCGTTACCGGTAAACTGATTTACCGGTACATGATCCAAATAACAGTTTGGTAATTTACCAATAAATTTTCAACATATACCGGTAAATAAATAAAAAAATGTGTTTCGAATATTTTTGAAAAGTGCTATTTTTGGGGAAAGTATTTTTGGATTTACGATTTTTTCGGCTTTTCGTTATTTTTTCCGTTTTTTTTTGGTATTTATTCAAAATTTAACTAATCAGTTAACCGGTAATTTATAAAAAAATTATCGGTAAATAAAAATTACGAAAAATCTGACATTTCTTCAACTACAGTACAGACAGACTATACAGTATTAACGATTTATTTTTTCCCAATCCGCGACTTCAAAGACTACACACAACCCACAAAACACAAAAACGAATCACCCGAAATTTCCAACACATCCCTCAAATCAAACCAGACACAAAATCCAACCAAAAACCCATACAAATCGAGACCCACCTTCACCTCCAACTTGGCCATGCAAAAGCCGAAATTTCCCCACACAACACACGAACGACGTCGCAGACGCGCCGGCGACCTGTTGAATAAAAACGGCGCGGGCAGGGTTAACGACGTTGCCGAATCGAGAATTGCTTTTGTTAGCCGTGTCGAAATTAGGGTTCGTCGGAGGGCCCAACGCCGGCGCCGTTAACAACTGCGGAGGGCCGTCGAAGCGGACGATGGGCCGTTCGCGAGTTTCGGCGCGGGCCCATAAAAGGGCCGTTGCTGGCTCGGATGGTGGGTTTTTTCAGTTTGGACCGCTCGTGTATGGGCGATTAGTTTTCGGGAATTCGCCCGCGAATTTGCAATCGAATTTTTTGGGGAAGGGTCTGCTATTTGGTCGGGCCTGACGCAAGGGCTGACCTGGTCTAACAAGGAGAAGGCACAATGACGGAAATCAACTTCAATATGGGATTTTTTTTTTCGATAGATCACCTCTATTGATTTGATATGGCAAAGCATAAGCGCGCACCACCAAGCCGATTTAATTATGAACGATTTTAAAGTTTCGATAAATCAGTATATGCGATTAGATGCCGTCTCGGTATGTGGCGTAAGGTCTAAATTGCCGAATCAGTGCCACGTAAGCATCTGCGGTGACGCCTAGAATGGGAGGAATTTATAGTACCTTACGCCAGAACCTTACCTTACCTTACCTTACGGGGGCTATTTGCTCGGGCCTGACGCAAGGACTGACTTGGTCTAAGTAAAGTGGGTTGTAGGAGGTCAAATTTATTGTGATTTTCATTAAGCGGTAATTATTTAATAATTAGTGGTTTACTGGTTAATTCAATTTTGTATAAAAACCTGAAAAAATAACGAAAAACAAAAAAAAACGTAAACCTATACTTTTTTCAAAAATTAACCGTAAACCTACACGACCTGATATTTTTCAAAAATACTCTAAACGCATCGCGAAATAAGCAGCTCACACTCATAGAAACGATATTTATATTTATTTTATTAACAGGTAAAAGTTAAAAATTTACGGGTAAATTACCGAGCTATTATGGGGATCATTTACCGATAATAATCTTCCTATTAAATTGCTTATGGGTTGATCTCTTGTGTCGCGTTCTAACTATTATTTGTATTTTGTATAATTCAATGTATGTATATCTTTTACATTTAAAATTTAACTTTTCGAAATTCAAATTAAACCTTTCACAATTCGAATTCAACCATCGGAAAGTCATATTAAGACCGTTGTCATAATAATCAATAAAATATAATATTGAAATAAGATTGTGTGTATTTTATTGATTACTATGCAGATGGTCTTAATAATATTAAAATTTCCAGCTTTATGTTAGCCTTGTATTATACATATATAACTAGCATGCTAAAAATAAAAAAATAATAATAATGTCCAATGTTTGAATTTAATTATTGAAAAGTTTAATTTGAAGTTTAAAAAGTTGAATTTGGTGTATAATGATTTGATGCATTTCGGAGGATAAAAATATTGAATTTATTTTTAAAGAATTTATTGAATACATAAATGTAATTTCTTTTCAATCTTAGATATGATTTTAAAACTTATACGTACCCCTACTCAGGGTTAAAATAAACCCTAAAGTATTTTTTATTGAAAATTTCATAATATAATACATAAAAGTGAATAAATTACGCTTATCAATTTCGGTCGAAAATTTTGACTCAGTCACGCACACCAAAGTATACAAACGCATTTCCTCCACATAAAGCGTTATTATATTACGTATTTATATGAAAAAAATATTTCCATGATTAAGTACAACACATTTAGCGACATCTAAACGCTTAACCTTTAACGTGGCACACGCTCCTTAAGGATAATGACACATTATCCATAATCGGAGAGGCAGTCACTTTATCGCGAAAAACCATAAAGTCGCTCATAACGAGGCGATAATAATATTTATGGTGCCATAAAAAAAGGCACGCTTATAATTTTTTTTAAAACACATAATACCTTTCAGGTTGCGAAAATTCTGTAGTGCGTAATGTCGATTTCGATATGAAATTATAGTGTATATTTTGTGAGGTGTCTGATTCAAATATTAAAATAAACTTGTTTCATTAAAATTTTGTATGAAAGGATAGAAATTATAGAAAAATTTTCATATTGTGTTTATTAAATTTGTGCTGAAGTATTTCAATTAAATTCCAACAGAATTCCGCATGAAGAACGTCTATCAAGCTTTAGTAAATAATACAACATTCAAGTCACAAAACTTTCGAAAGCATTCGAACACGACAATATCAATAATTTAAAAAAAAATTGAAATATTCTTAGACGCTGTCCAAATAACGGGGCCAAATTCAAAATTAATTCGAATTGAAATTAATTATATCCGAGCCGTCGGCGAATTAAAATAATACTATGGCATTTAATTGAAATTCTTTCGCAGGGTGGCCTAAAAGGGCCATAGGCCCGGCCAGACCGCAGAGCCATAAGGGTCGTCTAATACAACCCTATGTACGAGCCTGCATATACGTGTACGAGCCGATGTGTATGTGCGAGCCCTAATAATAATGACCCGGTGGGCGGTTAAAGGCGGCAATTAAGATAAGAGTGCTCTAGACACTCTAGAAACAATATTCGTATCGGTCGTAATTGTCCAGTTTCTGGAATTATTTTTCGCCGAAGAACTCGGTTGGTTTTCGCGATTAGTTCGCTGAAATTGAATCGTGAAAATAAAACGGTGTTAGTGAAATTTCTATGATATTATATTATATGTTTGGGCTTCGTATAACACGGTTTAAAAAAAAAACAATTGAAAATTAATTACAATAGATAATGTTTAAGTTAAGTACATAAATTATTTAATGATAAATTCGCATTTCAATATGAATAAAAATGTATTATGAGTTCGTAAATTGAGATTCTTAACGAATTTCATACGTAATTCATGCATTATAAGTGTGTAAATTATCATTATTTTTTCGACGAATTTTGCGCATAGTTTGAAAGTTGTATTTATCAATTTTCAACCAAATCTTAATAAAT
This sequence comes from Hydropsyche tenuis, assembly GCA_009617725.1. NCBI lineage: Eukaryota > Metazoa > Arthropoda > Insecta > Trichoptera > Hydropsychidae > Hydropsyche > Hydropsyche tenuis. Next base: position 1,235,944 of record VTON01000051.1, read on the forward strand.
TTTGGGTTTACATATTTTCCAGTAGCATATTTTACCATCTGAACTGGTAACATGCAAATTTAGATGATATAAGGAGAAAATGATTTGTAAAAACTGTCAAACACAATCTCGCCATAATACGCACTCATAATGCATTTTATCCAAATACATAAATCTATATTTTCTGTATTGATTCTTCAAAAAAATAGTATAAAAAACCTCAATATTTTTTCAGAACTTCAAACACAAATTTTGTATGAACTTCACACCTCGCATAACACGGATTTGTACTACACAACGTTTTCTTGGAACCACATAACCGTGTTATACGAGGCCCAAATATAATTTTAATTTCGGGTTAAATTCCCAAACACTTGACACAATTTTCGCCCTCAACACTAAACACAAATCGATCCCTATTACCGATACAAAACACCCCTTCTATCGAAACACCCAGCACTAATCCAAGTCGGCAATACGTAATGCGATTCCGCACATTTCGAATTTTGCGATACGCAAACGGTAATTGTAAATTCGCCAATTACGCGTCCGCGACATTCACGGCAACGCGGCCTTATCGATATCGCGCCGGTGACTAATCGCATAATTATCATAATGTTGCGCCGTTCGAAGATCAGCGTTTTCCATGTTGACCACTGGTTCGACCCTTTTAAAGTCACGTTTCGGTCCACTTGTAAATTCATTAATTTCGAAAGGGGGCCGTTAACGGCTACCTGCACTCGTATACGTGAAGTTTAATGCGCAATGTATAGTATAATAAATACATACGTGGCTAATTTTGTACGTGCTGAGTCCCGCCGAAATGACGTCGTTTAAATTTCGAACGATCCTCCGAATTATCCGATGTATCATTTTTGATGCGGAACCCTTTGAATAATTGTGGTCGGACGTGTCCGAGTGTGAAATGTTAACACGATATTCCGATCGCTGGAATTTATTAAAAATGTGAAAGCTATTTTTTATGCAAATGTAAATCGGCGGAGAGTGATTGATGCAAATGTATTTTTTTAGTGCGAAAATTGGAATTGATTCGATTTTTTTGTTATATTGGATCACGGAATGCCGAAATTCTGAAGATTCATTCAAACAGTCGGCAGTGATAGTGCATATGTGCAACCTTATTATAAAGGTCCATTTCGACAACTACTGTTTGGACGTTTCAGCTTGCTACCGTTATGTGTGGTTTTTTTAACGGTTCAGTCTACCGTTTGTCATCATATACTAAATACATGTGGGATACAGAATCAAAATTAACAATTTTAATTGATTTAATCGACAATTTAGATTCCCGGAACTCGAATCATAGCTTAGGATCATTTCTGGGATTCTAAGGACCTATGAAATGATATAAAATTACAATATAGAGGATGGTCCAAAGGTCTAAGATAAGCCTTGAATAGGTGATTGGTCATATTATTTGGAAAATTTTAAACTAAACATTCTTTAGTCCAATGTATCATGGTAGTTTCTGAGTTAATATTATTTCTTTGTATTTTAAGAAGAAATCCAAAATCTCACACTTGCACACTAATTATTCCCAAATTAAAGATAATATGGCTGACAAACCTTTTTTTGTTTACTATGTATTTAATCCTTAAGTAGGAATACAAAAATCAATATTAACTAAAATATTAGAAGTACATGATTAATTATCTAACTGATTTTCAAAATTAGAATACAACCATATAAGCTTTCACCTCTTTAAGACTTGTCCTCGACTTTTGGACCACCCTGTAAAATACATATGTAATACCCGAAACTCAAAATAAAAATCCCAAAGACTTATAAAATTCCTGGCATTTTCAGATCGACCCGGAAATTAAAAACACTAATCGACACTAAGCGCTTAGACTAAACCACATTTTTCTTATTGTAACTTCAGCGATCGATACAAAAATAATCTCTCGATTTTTCGCAATTTAGATTGCGACTTTTGATTCAGCACCCCGCATACGTGGCTGTCGACGAAAATGACCGCCGGTTTTTTTTACGATCTTCCTCGTCAAACGATGCAGCCTGGCCCGGAGCGATATCGCCGAAAACATATTACGCGCGCTCGTTCAACGTTTGCACGTCTCGCCGAATATCAAAGTGTGTGTATGTGAGCTTTTCAGGTGCGGATGTAGGCGTTTTATGCTCGAGTGTTCCCTCGAAAGCCTAAATGCTGTTTTCGTCTCGGAAAATTCAAGGTTTCGGTCGGAAAATGGAAGGAGTTTTGGATTTTTCTGCGCGCGCTGTGTTGAGTTTTAGTCGTGGTCTGTGCATGATTTTTCCGTTGTGTGGATGTGTATTGATTATTTTGTGTTAAATAAAAATAAATTGTTGCGGTTGTTTTGTTTTTGGATCGAATTGAAATGGAACTTTGTAGGGTTTTATGAAAATGAATAAGTAAACTTATGTCACGCGATATTTTTTAGTATAATAGAAATTATCTTACGGATCTTTACACGTGTAGTTAATATTTTTAAAACGGATACATCGAATTAAACATTTGTTCGGAGTTCTTGATTTTTTGAATAAGTTTATTATGCATATATGAAATTGTGTTTATTGAATTTAGTTACTATTTTCAAAGATTTAACCAAAATAATTGTGATAACTTTCAACCAATCTTCAATTATTTCAATTGTTTGAGTGGGCGTCAAGAGTATTTCATATTTCAAAATTCACAAATATTTGCAATATTAATAATATCAATATCTTTCTATTCGATAAAATTCTAGGAAAATACATTTTGCTTTGAAAGTAAATTGCTTCTTCCGTTCAATGAAAATTCACAAAATCTTATCAATATCATATATTTATAGCTCGAATTATTAAACATGAATTTCAAATTTTTATGAAATATTTCTATTTAAAAAAATCCTCATATTTCGGCAATGTTAATCACGTGCGTGTTAATTTATTTTATTGAAATATTCTTTCGAAATTCATTTGATTTTTTCTTTATATATTTTTGATTCTACGAAGTTTTTTTCCGATCGGGAATCGCGAAGGAATTTTCCGAATTCGAAAAGCAAGTGTAGTTCGTTTTTGTGGAATTCCGTTATCAGATTCTATTCTTTTCCACGTATAGTCTATTTCATCAAAAGTCGATGCGCCCAAAACAAGAGTATCCACAAGAATTTCATTATTTATTTTTCATTTCAATTTGATGAAATTTTTGGCGGCTTTGTTGTCGCAGAAAAACACAGTGAAATTAGCGAACACTTCGAATGATCCGAATATTTCACACGTGATGTTCAATAATTCGAAGGCAATTTTATATTCTGTAGAGGTCTGAAATATTGAAAAGTTTTAACAATTTTATGGTTTATTTTTAATTTTAATTGAATATATAAAGCAAATATATTCAATCTTTGGAATTAGAATACAACTGAAGCTGTCGAACTATAGCATTCATGTTATATTCCTCAATCTAATCAACATATTATATATGAAAATTTTAAACAGTTAGATTTGATCTAAAATTAATTGCTTTGTCCTTGGCAGAATATGTCTAATTAGCGATCGGAATTCAACAAGGAATGTCTTAATCAAATGTCTTGTCGAACAATGAAAATCAAACCAACTAACATCAATCGAATCTCATCCAATAATCGCTATATATGTAATATTTGGTTTGAAATTATTATATTATAATTTATTTGAGCCACAACATAAAGCTATATATTTCTTGAATAAATAAATAACCATAAAGTCGCAGGTAAAAAGCTTTTTAATTTTATTACAAATGGATGTCAAAAATTCTCAACGACATGAAATATTTTCACAATAAATCTTTGCGAAATTTGTTTACAGAATATTTCAGTATGAGTTATTTTAGAATAAATTAAAAAAGTGTATTATAAATTAAGTTGTTTTCACTTAAATTAAATATATTAACAATTCGTTTACTAATGAAAATGTTTTCATAAGAATAAATTGTAAACTTTGAAAACACATATCGACCTAATTTTCTGAGTTCTTGTTCAATAAAAAAAAAACATTTCTTTAGTGTATGTAACTGAAAAAAAGGCACTCAAGGAGAGGCGAAAACGATTAGTTCTTAATTGAATTTTCAATAATATCAACGAGTTTTCGCTAACGAGCGTCGAACGCAATTTCGAATAATGTCCACCCACCTTTAAATAGCGTTTGTTTATCGTGTTGACAGTTTTCCGAAAAGAATAACTTTCGGCGAAACCGGATGGCATTTAAAGATGCAGAAACATTTTTTTCAGCTGAAAAAAACCATGAACTTTTAGTTATTATTGTCATTAACCTTTCGCGGAAATTGACGGTACTGCGAACAAAAAATAATATTGATATGCAAAACACATTTTTTAATTATAATATTGCAGTATTGGGCAAATTTTTATTTGAATTTTCTTATTTGCACATAATATTATTCTCACGGATTATGCACTTTAGAAATGCCTCAAATTATTTAAATTATAAAAATGTCCAATAATATAATATAATGCCCAATCCATATTCGAATAAATTAAAAACCTCTTCCATATAAATTCTCGGTATATTTTTCAACTCACATCGTAAACGTATTGTAAAATTCAGCATTGAAAAGTTCTTCAATTACGATATCGACCCTCACACATCACAAACAGCGTTCATTTCCCTAACAACTCCTCAACTTTAACAACACAATGCAACGAGTGCACTAACAATCGTGCTTGGTCCTACAGGTAAGAATAACGACCGTTATTCTCACTTCAGCAATCTGCATAATTTGCGCAGCTTTCGAACCGAGCCATTGAATAAACTACGCTCATTTATCCAACATCTTTCAACAACACAACTCCAATTCGCACTCTGCATATTATCTTCGATCCGAACATAAAACCTGTCAAGATCTACATCCTCAAAGTTCACTCGGAAGCGTCCAACGACCTCGTCTTCGAAGGGCTGTTGATCTTGACCGTATGTCGACCTTATACATATAGCAAATCCTCACTCCGTAAGGTGTTCCACCCCGTGAATTACGAAAGCCCGCCGACATTATTTACGGGCGCGGCCGTACGTTGAAATACTGCGATTGTGTATTCCATTACGTGGCGCGAGATCGGAACGTAGGTCGTAGCAGGGGGCTTTCTAGTCGGGAAAACCCCGGAAAATATCCCAGAGGACTTCTGTGCATGTCTGTATATGCTTCGGTGTGTGTGAGGGGTTTAGGATCGAAACTAGCAGTCGAGCTTTTAAATAAGTGTTTGTCGTGTGTGGTCGTTTTCGGTGGTTCACCGTTGACGATTTTTGAATATTTTTTTTTGTTTTTGCCATTTTGGTTATACAAGGTGGTCCAAAGATCTAAGATAAGTTTTAAAGAGAAGATAGGTCATAATATTTGGAATATTTTGAATCATATTATACATAACTTTGTCCAAAGTATAATATCATACTTTTTTCAGTTGTTATTATTTTTTTAAAGAAAAAATCTAAAATCTTGTGCTTACGCATTAATAATTTTAAAATGAAAGATAATATGAAAGACAAACATCATTTTTTTTTGTTTGTTTACTATGTATTTAATCTTTACATAGGAATACAAAAATCTACACCAACTAAAAACTATTAGAAATACACAATTAGTTATCAAAAAATTACTGAAGTAAAGGAAAATCTAGCGATTTTTAATATTTCTTGTTTCAAAAAACGAGATCCAAAGTTTTCAAACATTTTTTAAAACATCTCTGTTTAAACCCTTTTCAATTAATGTATCAAACATGCAGATATCTGACTGATTCTTAAAACTTCAAATATTCCAAATAACATGACCTATAATATCATTCCTTCAAAACTTATCCTAGACCTTTGAACCATCCTGTATACTTGAGATCGTTAAAGTGAAATCAATAGAAGAAAAAAATTGAAGACCATATATTTTATACCAGGTTTGTCCAAAATTTCAGTATGCGGGGGGGCCACTTACAAAATTTCAATTGTTGTAAATTCAAAACGTAATAAGTATTAAAATATTGATAAAGTTATTTATTTCCATTGTAAAACTATTTCGATGAGCACATTTCGAAATAAATGCTGTTTGTTATGTTTATTTTTGTGTGAAAAGTGGGGGGCCACTTTGGCACCGTGATGGCCCTTTGGAAAAGCCTGTTCTATACTATTATAATAAAAATCATTTATTTTTATTAAAGAATTCTGTTATTTTAATAATAGCCAGAAATTTTCATTTCTATTTCGCTTGCAATTGAAGTTTGTTTAAATAGACTGAAAATAAAAACGAGTGCAAAAATCATCAACAACGAATTCCAAATATTCAGAGAAGTCGTTAAAATTCATATTGTTGGTTTTGATTCGATGAACCTTTTGTATTTTTGTGTTGCCCGACGCAGTGTTCGGTATGCGAATGCATCGGGTCGAATTTATTCGCTGCGGCCCCCTTTTTTGAATTCTCTAGTGCGGTTCGTATCGGGGATTTGTGGTTGTGTGTATGTGAGTTTTCGCTTTGGAAAGATTATTTTTGAATTTTTATGTTATGGTGGTCTCAAGTTACGTTGTTTCGGCCGATGTTTCTTTTTTTTTGGGTTTTCTTTGAAGCTCGATGGCTTTTTCGGGGGCTTCTTGTTTGAATATATGGAATGTTAGTTTTTTTTTTCAATAAAATTTTGAAATTTAAACAATATGAATGTATTCAAAATAATAATAAGAATCATTACTACAAAAATTTTATGTTTATAAAAATAAAAATGTAACATTACATAATATTATATACAATAGTTGTATAGTTGAATAGTTGTATAACACGATACTGTAGTAAAAATTTTCCAATAATTATTCAGAAACGAAATTCTTCTTTTAAAACTTCAGCTTAAAAATATATTTAAAACTAAAATAAACTATCGACATAATACCCACATTTTCCATACCAAGGAAAATTTTCCATCAACTTATCACCGTACTTCAACTTGCAAGTATTTTCCCACAAAAAATCCACATACATACTCAAAATACACCCACACCCACAAAAAATCAACAAGACCCCCAACACCAACATCCCCATGCACTCGCAGGCCCAAAGTTGAGCATCCACACCGAAAACCGAGCATAGACGAATGCAAATATCTCCAGACGCAATTTCACCTCCGCAAATTGCGCAAAACCATACGTACCTGTCTTCCTGGGCACCCTGTACGGGGTCGTCCCAGTCACCCGTACACCCCTTGCGGGTAACCATTTTGTATCAATAGCTCCCCGCGAACGATATCGCCCCGCTATAAAAACGAACACAAAATAGTGTTGGGGGCCTCTGGGAGGTGACCCCCCACACCTAGGGACCTCTCACAATGTCACATCATTGTCTCCGAATAACCGCATACGTGTGGGTGTTTTGGGATGTACATGGTGTCGCGAAAGTGGTCTGATAATAATCGGGTTGTTTTCGTTTGAGAATTTTTTTTTTGTAATAAAAACAAAATTTATGATTGTGTTTTTTTTTAATTGAATTTTGTGTTGTTGAAAAATTTATGTTTTTAATGTATTACGATTGTTCCTATGTCATTCTTGTAGCTGTTTTATGATCATTTCAATAGTAATTTTATCTTCTTCAAAACTTATTAGGATAAATATATAGAATCATGAGAATGTTACTGGTTAACCGGTTTACCGGTAAATGACCCATAAACCGTTTGGTAATTTACCGGTAAATTTTTAATATTTACTGTGATATATTATATGTACATAATTTTTTTGTTTCGAATATTTTTGAGGAATTTTCGGAAAATATTTAAAAAAAATATCACGTTGGTACATACAATATACGTAATAGGTCTATGGTTTTTTTTTTCAAAAATTTTTAAAGAAATCACGGATTTTGTAGGTTTACGATTTTTTTTCTTTTTCCAGTTTTTCCTTGTTACAAAATTTAATTAACCAATAAAACCGGTAATTATTGAAAAAAATTACCGTATTACCAGTAAATGAACATTACAACAAATTTGACCAACCTAATATAGAAATTCGATGGAGCATGATTCGAAATAATATTTTACTAGATTTAAGACTTCGATAAATGGATCACTAGAGCTATTTTCATATAAGATTGATTAAAAGTATGATAAACATATGAATTATTGAAATGTACAAAAAAATCTGATTGAGCGTAAATTTCATTTATATTCAAAAAAAATTTTTTAGCAGATATGTTCAATGGGTATTTATTTAAAAAAAAAAATATTCTTCGTAGATTATTCTAAATACTTATACGTAAAAATTAAGATATTTAAAGGATAACAATTTTAAAATCATGCTGTATAAATATGTAGTTTCTAGATAGGGTCGGGGGGGGTCGCGAAAAAGGGGGTCGTTTACGGTTATCAAGTCGTGCCCCCAGTACTGTGCTCGCGTCACTCGTGCGGCGCCCGGTAGTAAATTGATAAAGTTTCATCCCCTCGAAAAATGCCGAATATAAAATATAAGAATATTCAATACGTGCGCGTAAGAGGTTTCGGAACGTGCTTCCTTATTCCCTTTTTCATCCCCTGCTTATATATGTATTTTTTCGTATTCTCGGAAGGTCGTTCGTTGTAATGATACCGGAGTAATGAACCGTTTCGTATCGTAAGTTCCCCGAGATGTTTGTTTCGATTCTAATTCAATCTCATGTTTTAAATTCACTCAAACCATTTTCACGCAATCACACAGAACTTAACAATCATATTTTTTTGATATACACAGGAAAAATCCTCATGGAAAAAAAAAACAATATTATAACGTTATATGCAATGATTCGGATCTTAGTGCTGAATCAAATCCCTCGTCTGAAAATCCGCGACTTCGGTTACACAACCGTCAACTGCAACAATATCATATTTGAAATGCACTCGTAAAAAGCACATACCGAACGAACGGGAAATACATCAAACGATGCATTACATTTTCGTTTCGGCCGATTTCCGAAGTGTTCGGTTTTAAGCCGACGCAATGACTTTTATGGCATTTGTGCATTCATGTGTAATATTTGATGCAATAACAAATCTCAAATATGTTCGAATTGAGTTCTCGTTTATGGAATTTTGTATTCATATTTTATTGTGATTATGATGTTATAATAGTATTATTTATATTATGTTCACTTTTCGTTTAGTGGAAGAAAAAAAATTGATTCAACGAAATAAATCTATTTTGTTATTCGATTTCATTATACATATATATAATATAATGAAAATCCTAAATGGTAATTTTAAAATAGAAGAAAAGCATTGTCCTAAAAACAAATATGTAACCAGATCCATATTTTTTAAAACTCAATTATGTTATTCCTCAATTATTTTATAAAATTGTATAAATTAATTTATCAATTTTCTTCTATGTAAAATGTTCATTTAGGATTGTCACTATATGTAATTATGCTTTGCCAAATGAACTTCAATCAATAATATGCAATCACATCCATCTATCTACTAACCATGTCATTTCATGTATTTTATTGTATTGTATTGTATTGTATGTATGTATTACTCAATTTTAGTGAACGGTAAGCACTAATTACATTCAACTAAACATACGTTATAGAAATATATTGATATTTTCGACATCACCGTTTCAGAATCATAGCTAAATGCTATCTAAATGATATGAAAGTAAGGTGAATAAAAAACAAATGTATTGAAAGTTTTTTATTCGTATTCCATATAGTATTTCAATATAATGCACAATATGTGCAATCAAAATGCGCATATGTTGCAGTATCGAGTGTCAACCATGAGGTACCAATGGTTTTCGTGTGAAAGACGGGAAAAGTAGAAAAATCAGAAAATCAGTATCAGGGGGGTGTCGCAAAAAAGCCGAAAATGATAAAAAACGAAATTTCGCCAAAAACGATAAAAAAACCCCGCCGAAAAAAAACCGGATACGCTTTGTGCGATATCTCTATTGAAAAGAACGCAGACTATGAGCGAATCGATACGTTCAAAATTATTTTTCAAAAATTCATATCGCTTGATGTCGGCGATTTTTATTTTCACTTTGTGTCGACATACTCGTATATAAGTGTGTCCGACTCGAATTTTCCGAAAATGTGTATATCCCGTATTTCATGCGTTTTCGAATATTTCACACCACTCGATCACAATGGAGACTGTATAAATTGTAGTTGGATGACGCCTCCATAGAATTGTTATGAAAATGTTATTTTCCAGGATCAATCTAACTGATTTTTGTTTTCCATTTTATACCGAAACAATTCGATCGATCCATTTGCATCTAGGGATTCTGTGTCGGTCGGCCCGGGTATTTTTTCCCGGGAAATCGACCATTTTTCGTTGTCTTAAGTCCCAGAATTTTAAAAATACTAACTCGAGACTCAAGACTTCAAGGTTTTCTTGAAGATCTTTCTTAAGATTTCAATTTAACAAATATTTCGTACTTTTTTTAAATAAAATCTTCATAGACGAAAATAACCCATATCCGTTTTGTATACATTATAATGCAAGCAGATAGGAAGTGGACGGTAAAGATCCGTACATACATACATACATACATACATACATACATACATACATACATACATACATACATACATACATACATACATACATACATACATACATACATACATACATACATACATACATACATACATACATACATACATATGTACATACATACATACATACATACATACATACCCACATACATACATACATACATACATACATACATACATACGTATATACAAACATAATACATACATATTATACTTACGACAGAGAACATTTTTTAAACTAAAGTGGTGAAAACCAAATACTGTCTCCTTTTTTTTAATCCTTCCTGTTATTAGGTGTTTACAAGATAGTGATTGATTATTACGGAAGAATGTAGAATTATCCAATTTCTGGTATTAACCAAAATTTTTCACATTCAAATTAAATAAATATTTTTCATTTATGGAATACATTGCAATTTTAAAAAAACAGTATTGATTTTTTTGTTGTTGACAGTATCAGTTTGTACTAGAAAAAAAATCTTTCACATTTACCAATCAACATTAATTATGAAGAAAACTAATATTAATCTATCGCAACGAGGGGTTATGTTGTATTTGAATAAAATCTTTCATCGTTATCTGTAAAACATCACTAAAACGAAAAAAATCTCGAGAAAATTTGTTCGAAGTATCGGTTTGTGTTTTGATTTCGCCTTCATTACAAAAATTAGAAATAGGCTTCCTGATTCATCCTTAAATGCTTTAGTATTTTTTTAAAAATATATTTTCCATGCAAAACCCTGATGTCATTTTAAAATTGATACTATAATTTTGTCAAAAATTACCCAATGTATTATATTCTCCATATTTTTTATTTCTATGATTAAAAAAATGAAAGTCTCGACACTCGGGAGTTTTCGGGAATTTAAAAATTTGCATCCCGAGCCCCAGATATTTGCAAAACTCGAGACTTCAAAATCCCTATTGGCGTCATAATACCAGAACGGGCTCCTGCAAAGGCAATTAACTGCACCTAAAATTGTATGCACATTGTTCAAAATCTAAAACTGAGTTGCAGCGTTTCTATATTACGTAAAATTATAACACCGGCGACCAATCGGTCGTTGCAAAATGACATTTTAATGTGTTGTGCGTTTGATGTTCGCGCAGATGGCATGTGCACGTGCCGCGGCCGAATTAAACGGCAACTAAGTCCAAATTATATATTAAAGCGATAAATTTTCGAAATGCAACATCAATTGAGATTTATTCGAGTCGCAATCGGTTCGCAGTTTACAGATTGTTCGTTCGATGCGTACGTATAATGCTTGATTTTATGTTTAATGAATGAATGACTGATGTGCGAAATTAATTGATATAATCTATTTGAAAAAATCGATTCAGAATACACAATAGCGTTAGGTTACTAAATTGTTAAAATATGACTATATTTAAAATGGATTTCATATATTAAGTGAATGGAGCATAATTTTCAGTAAATTCATCATATAGTTTTTAAGCTTCAAATTTAACGTTTTACATCTCAATTTGGACGTTTTACACTTCAAATTCAATAAATCAACTCGTAGTGATCAATTTTATTGATTATACTATGGCAACGGACTTAATAATATACACAATCCTCTTTTTACACGGGGAATACGTTCCAGAGACTATCATGTAAAAAAAATTATGGTGACCGTATAAAATTCGGAGATAGGTTTTATCAATATATTTGGATAGAACTTCCATCCCAAATCTGATTTATAAAAAATGTGTAATTTGAAAAAATTCCGCCATGTAGTCATCGAGGAACATGGAATTTTTATTTAATAACTATAATTACATTCATATAATTATAACAGTATACTGACCTGCAACGAATCTTATCATTGTGACATAATAATACTTTTTTTTTAATTTTATATCGTTTTAAAGTAGAAAAAACCGTGTAAAAAAATAATCAGTTCTTCCTTGAACTGTGTTATTTTGGAACTATATAAAAAAAGGATTATATTTACTATCCTATAGTTGAATTTGAAGTGTAAAACGTCTAATTTGAAGTATAAAACGTCCGATTCAAAGAGTAAAACGTTTAATTTTAATTTAAAAATTTCCAATTCGAAGTGTGAAAACTGTATATAAATATGAAACGATTTTCAATATTTGTTTTTCTTCCGCGAACGCTGTAATATTCTTTAAATCATCGACAAACTTTTTACGGAGACAAATAACCTCGCTTTGCTATTTATTTACTTTTTTTTCACATCAGCGCTATTCGATTTCCATAAAAAGAGACGTCTCCGTAAAACGTAAGGTATTGAAAATTGAGGAAATTAAAGATTCCTGATACGACACAGAGAACGAGAGCAGATACTTTCCATGCACCCGCCCGCCCACTCGGAACAAATTAAAAAGGCGAACTCCGAAAAATTCTTATACATACACCCGAGTACAAAGGCACGAAAAAATACACAAAATTTTCATACACAAGAGTCGTGAAAAATGAACCACTCGCGGTTTTGCGGCAAACTTATATTCCGAGCTCATTTTCGAAAAGTCATCGATCAAAAACGGGGACGCGTGACAGAGCGCTCGAAGTTGTGCTTGTTGTCTAAAATGGATATTGGCGGCAGATTATCGTTCTGGCGAAAGTTTAAAATTGCGTTCGAATCGAATTCTGTATAAGGGAATTTTTGGAGGGTGCCGTATCATGGTTGGGAATCTATCGAGCTCCATTGAAAACGGAGACTGCTTTTAATGTTTGTCATTGTATTCCGTTTAAATATCGACTGCGAAAATTTTGTTTCGATGAAAAGCGCGCAAAAAATACAATGTATTGTTGTTTTTTTTTTAAATATTTGTAATACTCATTCTCAATGAATATCCGTTTATCGAACAATTAATAATAAATATGCGTTTTTTCACCATTTTTCATATTCGATCTGTTTATTATTAGCGCCGACGCGTTCACAGAATGATTGATCGGTTCCACAATACGGAAACGTTAAATCGGTTAATTCTTGACATAAATCAAAACGAGCTTTTTTTCGATTTTTTATACATTCATATCGCAACATTTCCACGAGCGATTTAGGAATTATCAAAAAAAAGCATCGAAAAATGTGGCTCATTATTGATATTTTCATTTGAATAAAAAATTCGGATTGAATTTTTTTTTACATTTTACCTAAAAGTTTATATATTTTGATCTTTTTTCAATACTAATCTTGTATCTTACACACTCTTTATAGGATTTTTATTTTCAAAGAAATGTATCTTTTATCTTTCAAGAATTAAATGATGATATATAAACGAGATAAGAGCTGAGATTGAAGAGAAAGTCAAGATCGATTTCATAAATTCTTCAATGGGTAAGAGTTCAAGTACGCTTTTCAATAAGTGCCCTTAAAAAATTTCGATATCCTTTCGGAAAATATTTATAATATTTTACAAAATTGTTTACAACGTTTTAATAAGATAAAAACAAATCGTTTTTTAATTTAAATCAAATACGTATTTCGAACTACGAATTTCCAATTGAAAGCTATTATTTCACTTTGAACCAATTATACAAACAATTCGAAACGGTGAGCCAAATTCGAACGTTTGTTAATTTCACAAATTGTAGCGTGGCAAATTCAAATCAAATAAAGATAAAATAGCATTGACACATCGGTGCGATAAAAAACAATAATAAATCGAACATTCACATCGAAACGTGAAAATAAATAAATAATAACAAAAAAACACGCAGAACCTCACGTTTAGAAAACCGCCATATCTCCGGCGTGTAATAATGCTATCAGATAATAAAAGTTTTCCCATGGCGTGGGTTTACCTTGACGCTCCCTCAGTCATCCCCTCTGAGGACAGATTTTTCGAACGGTTTTTCCGAGCGGAGATTTTCCACGACGGAAAGTTTTCCCTCCCCTCTCTTCAGGTTTTCTCTTCCCTTCGGTTTCACTCTACCCTCAGTCTGGAGCTCGTACTCTGCCTCATTTCCTTTGCTCCTACTGTGCCGTCTTTTAGGCACTTCGCAGCGGTAAATATACATATATAAGATGAAGAAAAAAGAGCCAGAGATTCAGTCAATATAAGAGTTGTCCCACAGGACCGAAATACGTTGTGTTCGTTGCGGTGAATGACCGAAACGCGCTAGTGGGGCCACTTATTGTGCGAAAATATATATATATATATATATATATATATATATTATATATATGTTATATACATATATATATATATATATATATATATATATATATATATATATATATATATATATATATATATATATGTTAGATATGTATATATGTATATTTATATGAAAATTTGTAGATAAAATATCGTTTCTAATGTTTACGTGATGTTTTGGCAACATTTAATCTTGTTAGGACTAGCATTGTCTGCAAATCGTATAAACGTTGAAACGGTTAGAATATGCAATGTTATAACTATGATTCTTAACTACGAGCCGTCTGCGGTTAGGTCTCGACATTTGAGAACCACTGCATCGCAGACAATGGGACTTGTTGGACGTGGACTATACGAACAATTTATGCATAACAAGCAATATAACAGATATAAGGAAAGGCGACAAATTCCGTGATTCTTTCAATTAATTCAATTTGGTTTATATTCAATAATATTTTTTGTAAAAAAAAAAACTACAGGGTAACTTATAACTTTCTGTAGTGTACTCATATACGACTTCGTATATCAAAACATTTTTCTCACCGATATTACTTTAACTAGAAAAAGGAACATGTGGGTGAGAAGCATGACCGAAGTGACGGATATTGTGGGGCGAAAAGATTGGAATGGCAATGGTAAGACGAATAGATATAAGATGTACATGAAAATACGTTGGGGCACTCAAAAGTAATGAATAACGGTTTCAAATACTCTGTATTTAATAAAATATTTTTACTCGTTAATTATTTTCAAAGCACTCTCTATTAAAAATAACTGAAAAAATTTCAAGTCCTCATAATATTTCTAGTACTTTTCAGCTTTCGTATTATTTTGCTTCATTGACATTTTATTTTCAACATCATCCACATCTATAAAACGTTTTCCTTTCAGTTCCCTTTTATAAAAGAGAACAGGAAAAAATCTAACGAATATCGAGGATAAATAACAATGGTAATACTATTTTTATGTTTTATAAAAAGCTGTAGAACGTTATTGTAAGACAAAAAAATTACAAACAACCTTTGAAAATCATCTGAAAATCGAATATTATTAATTTTTTTAATTTTTACTAAGATAAGATTATTAAGATAATTTAGAGTATTTTTTAAACTGAAGCTGGTTTGAAAAAATTAACACCAGAAAAATGATACAATATATAATATTCAATACTTAACCAAGTGATATTAAAAATAAAAAGCTTGAAAAAATGTTTATTATTCCATATTAAATTACCTTAACAGTTAAACCTAAATGATGACAAGTTTACATGGAAGGCTTTATACATTAAAATTCGAATTTCCTTAAAATATCTTTGCGTCTATCGAATAAAAATGAAACAAAACCTCCATCTATCAATTCCTATAGAACACCTACACCAATTTTCAATAAAAAAATATATAAAACACATCGATACAAGCCGAATCTCCTCATATAACAAGGGAGGTCGTATGCCAGGGCTAGGTGGCTCACGTTCGTTCTCCAAACGAAATGATCACATATTCCATTATACGGACGAGCGGTGGAGAGTTTAGGCGGGTCGTATGTACACCAGTAAGGACACGTGCCCTATTCATACCGAATTATTACAGCTATCGTTACCGCTATTATATATGAAACGTTTAATTCCAAAATGCGACTTGTTTCGGCTAATTTCACAAGAATCCTTTGAGAATGTTTGCATTTTCCTGTTTATTTGGCGTCTAAAGAGTTTTCCAGTGTATGAAGAATAAATATGCAAGATGTGATTTGCTTTTCGTATGTAATTATAATGCACTCAGATGCACGTAATAGTATGCTTAGTAATGTTTAATAGTAATTAAGATTCGATGTTTTCATGCTTGCGTACTATTCGATTCAAACGTGTGAGAAGTATGAAAATCTCATTAGGCATTTGATTAAACCGTCATTTAGTTAAATAATTGCAGACTTTGACACGAATGTCATCTAGTAAATGTGCCCAGATGGTTGTTGTGCGACACATGTGACATTTAGTGCAAGATAATATTGCGAACCAGAAGCGCAATTAGTACAGAAACGTACGACTCAAGAGTCGTAGGAAGTTTCTACATACTAATACGTTATAGTTTACTTAGATCTAAAGTGTGATCGGTGGAAAATTACAGTATGGAAAATTGTCCGCGGAATATGAACTAAACGCTAAATACTGAGTAATGAACATGTGCATTATATAATTCATACACGTTAAAGGTATATAGTGGATTATATCAAATAGATATTATTGCTTTGAAATATCGTATTTTTTCTACGTTCAACAATTTAATTTAAATTTTGATGCAGTTTCAAACTCGTGAAAACCAGCAAACATTGATTGCAATAAAAAAAATACAAACTCTGCGTGTAATTTTATCAATTCTGTTCTACGAAAAAATTTCGTATATTTCGTATATTCGCATTTCAAATTTCGAATAGAAACTGACAAAACCAAATACAGCCTCGTTTTAAACAACCGTAAAGTTGCAAACATTTGTTCCGATCAATGCAATAGATTCATATAGCAAACGTAAAACAGTCTGTTTTCCTGAGCGGCTGAAAAATTTTTCACGTCTCTTTTACATCTGTGAAAACAAATAATAGCTAAAACCCAGAAATCCTCTCATTTTCATTTGGGATTTCATTTTGAAATACGACCGTTGCACCGGCGGCCCATTTTACATGCAACTTTAAAACCTCCCCCAGTATTCGTTTATGTATATTTTATTGCGCGATACGGCCACCATGATACGTACAATGTACATACAAAATATACACGGAAGTGTAATGTTATTGCGTTGGAGATTTTTGAGCGAAATGAAAAATAATAATAACGCGAGTCATGATATTGTGTGGGAAGAATTTGAGGGTTGACACGTGAACTATATTTTTAAGGTTTGCATGTTTAAAATATGCTTGAAAATAATTAAATGTTAGTAAGCTTGAATACAATAATAAGTTTAAAACAGAAAATGAAGAAAATAATCTTTTTGTATTTTATTATATTGTCACGTTATTATTAATGCTATCATCGCCACATGCAACCTATGTCGTCCATTGCAGAACAAGGTTTTTTCTATACTATTGAAATATCGATCGTTTTTTTCTATATAATATAATAAAAAGAAGGTCACATATTTTCAAATCAATAATATTGTAGTATTTTATTGAATGTGAAATTAATATTGTAATATATTAAAAATAACAAATAAATATATTATATTATATCTAAAAATATATATTGCTCAATACATGAAAACCATCATAAAATTCTTAAGTAGGATTCTTTGAAGTAAGATGTATATTTTTATGTGCGTACGTAAACCACAAATATATTTGTGCAAATAGAAAAGAAGAAGATTTTTTATATCAGTAGTAATTTATTTTTAAGCCTGTTTTACGGAAAGTTGAAACTTAATACACTTATCGGTCGACTTATCCAAGTACTAAACAACAAATCTGTGTTTTTATCTTGGCACCCCGTGAACGACTTAATTTATTACTTGCAAAAAGTTTGCCACGTAATTTATGCAAAAAATATATAAAATTTAACGTGAGTTTAAGTTTTATTTCAAATTTTCAGATTCCCTTGACAATAATACATCACAATATGAATACCGAAATTCGATAATCCTTATTGCCAAACAATAACTGCAACTCGATATTTATGCAAATTGTTCATACTGCTTTACATATTAAATATAAATAATACACAATAAATTACTATATTATATAAATTTATTATTGTTTCCGTTCGTTCAACGTTTTCTATTATCGGTCGTTTTTATTCGACATTCGTTCAACGTCCAAGTCCATTTGCTTAAATTGATTGCCGTTCGAACTTTATCTGTATAATATTTTAATGTGTATAATTTTTACATTTATCACCTTTTTCACAAACGACACCTTTTATTCAAATGTTATCTTTTTGTTTTATTGAAACTTATTTCCCGAATTATAGCCTGACAAAGACATAAGTATAATATAATGATCTGACATGAATATAATCGAGCATGTCTATCGACCTTCTGAAAGGTTCGATAGTTGATTCGTAGTGGATATTCGTTACTGTTTCAATTCATTTCATGTACCCCTGTGAAAGACAAACAAATGTGAAAACGTGTATTGGTTTCATTGTTTGTGCATAAAATGCGATATCGCACTTTTTCCGAAAATCGGAATCGAAAAAAAGAACATAGGGTTGGAAAATTGATGGGAGCTCTCAGTAGTTGAACAAGCTAGACTGGAGACAGGTAAAATATGAGTGAGTGCTTCAAATATACTATATGTTCTAACGTTACTGTGTATGTACTCTAATATTATGAAAAAAAACGATCTGAGAATATTTTTTTAGATAATAATAATCTTTCGATGTTTTTTTGTTGTTTATAATATACTTATGTCTATAAATTTCTAATAAGTACTTTTTATATGATCTTCAAAATTTACAACATTTATTATTAGTTCGATCGAGTTAATTATTGAAATGTATAAAATAAATTAAAAAAAAAAATTATAATTTTAATTATTGATGAAAATTCGTATGCGAAAATTCACGTCAACGGTCAATATTCAGATCCCCTAAAAAATGAATATATGAATCAAAAAATCGCCATTTCGAATATCTGGCTATACGTCAAAGTGCCCCACCGGGATTCGCATATTTTCACTTAACCAGTTATCGTTGGCATTATTTTCGAGTTTATTGCATTTGTGGACACAGATGTGCATTCGAGCATAAAGTTCAAATGAAGGATCATCGATAACGCATTCGAAACGCATTTAATTTCGGAATTTCATTTGATTTTTTAATAAATTGCTTTTGTATATTATACATTAGATTTTATGTCTCAATTGTGTCATTTGCGATTATAAAACGATAATTCTTGTAAATAAAAGCTGTATACAGAATTTAGAGGGATTATTATTTTTTTTAAATCAAGGAAATTATTATATTTATGTACAACAGACTAACATTTAAAACTGCAATTGAATTTTCATTAATTTAATTTACTTAAGCGATATAAGACGTGGTCAATAAATAGATTTTGATCTTTCAATGTACTTATTTAGCAAAAAAAAATAACAATTTTTATACTGCAAATCCAACGTTTTAAACTTTAAACTGGACGTTTTACACTTCAAATACAACAAATCAACAATAATTCATAGTAATTAAATTTATCGATTATTACGACAACGGTTTTAATAATATGATACTTTCCTATAGTTGAATTTGAACTTTAAAATTTCCAATTTGATTGTAAAAATTGTATTTCTATTGAGAATTACATTATTTTAAAAATATATGTTTCAGTGAATTTCCAATTGAAAGTATACTTTCCCTAGTGAAAGTATTTTTTCACCAACTTAGTCGGTTAAAGCTTGTTATTTAACTTTTAATAATATAATATATCAAAAAAAAACCTAATCCAACCCGATATTCTTTAAGAAGAGCAAAATTACAGATTCACTAATGGAAAATAATATGAAATCCCTAAATGCTACATTCATTGATAGTAAATTTTCACTGTGACATACATATTATATAAATATATTATAAAAAACCCATATCCTGCCAGCATCCCCAATTGAGGACGTACTGAGACGCGCAAGCTTTTTTCTCTCAATTGATTGTACTCACAATTAGTGAAATATTACAAATAATAACATATTTAAATAAAAAAACTTTATAAAATAAAATAATCTATATTTTTAACGCAACCTTCGAGTATTAAGCGATAAAAGCCAAATTTTTTAGGCAAATCGTAAAAGAATTTTGAAAGAAATAGAAGACCCTTCGGCAAGTGTAAACGCGAGCTCGAACATACGAAAACAACTTCTCATTAACGCCCACACATCTCTGCCCGCTCACGCTCACTATGGAACCTCACCCTAATTCTTCGTAAACACCATCGTCCGAAAAGGCTACCAACACCAACGGACATCGAAAAGGGAGAGCGGCGCCGAAAAATAAACCCTCGGAGACACGGCTGGGGGGGGGGGGGGGAGCCGGGGCGCGAGCGAACGAAGCAAACAAGATTGATTGCCCGGAATAATTTGCAGGTGAGCCACAATTCACCCCGCGGGCCTTTATTGGATTTATCTCGCCATATTTCATTGCGCGCTCGTTCCCGTTTTTAGTGCGGCCGCGTTGGCCATAATCGATAATCGGACGTGCCTCCGCCGGCCGGCTCGTCCCCTTTCCTCGGGATAGTCTTGTCGAGTGTCCTCGTCTTTGTCAAATGGAGGCCTAGTCCTTGCCGAGTGGAAGCCTAGTCTTTGCCGAGTGTCGTCCTTGTCCTCGCTGAATGGAGACGTAGTCCTTGCCGAATGATGGCCTAGTCTTTCCGAGTGTCTTCCTTGTCCTTGCCGAATGGAGGCCTAGTCCTTGCCGAATGATGGCCTAGTCTTTTCGAGTGTCTTCCTAGTCCTTGCCGAATGGAGACGTAGTCCTTGCCGAATGATGGCCTAGTCTTTCCGAGTGTCTTCCTTGTCCTTGCCGAATGGAGGCCTAGTCCTTGCCGAATGATGGCGTATCTTTTCGAGTGTCGTCTTTGTCCTCGCTGAATGAAGGCCTAGTCCTTGCCGAATGATGGCCTATCTTTCCGAGTGTCTTCTTGTCCTTGCCGAATGGAGGCCTAGTCTCGCCGAATGATGGAAGGTCTTCCTAGTCCTTGCCGAATGGAGACGTAGTCCTTGCCGAATGATGGCCTAGTCTTTCCGAGTGTCTTCCTTGTCCTTGCCGAATGGAGGCCTAGTCCTTGCTAAATGGAGGCCTAGTCTTTTCGAGTGTCGTCTTTGTCCTCGCTGAATGAAGGCCTAGTCCTCGCCGAATGGAGGCCTAGTCCTTGCCGAATGATGGCCTAGTCTTTCCGAGTGCCGTCTTTGTCCTCGCTGAAAGAAGGCCTAGTCCTTGCCAAATGATGGCCTAGTCTTTCCGAGTGTCGTCATTGTCCTCGCAGAATGGGGGCCAAGTCGTTGCCAAACAAAGGCATAGCCCTTGCCAAATGAAGGCCTAGTGCTTGTCGAATGAAGGTCTAGTCCTTGCTAAATGGAGGCCTAGTCTCTACAAATGGAGGCCTAGTCCCTGCAGAGTGGAGACCTCGTCGTTGACCTGGTTGCACTTCAAATTTTGGTTTTTCTCGGGGGGCTTGGCGTAAGTGAGACAGTGACGGTATTCACGAACTTTGGATATTGATGGTTTATTTCGAGAGGGTTTTGTTGTTGTTTTTTTGGGTTTATATTATAAAATTGTTGTGTTTATTAAAAAAAAAAACACGAATCTGAGTTTTTGTGTGGCTAAATATATCTTTTAATTCGTGTTTGAATAACGATTTTTTTAAATTAATTTTTGTATTAATGTCAGGGATGGATCCAGAAATTTTTCGCAGGGAGGGAAAGAATATTGCAGAATTTAATTTATTCATTAAATTCTAAAGTTTTTTTCATTACATACAAAATCCTTATAAATCTATAATAGCGGTTCATAAACTTTTTGACGGATGTGTCAACAATTTTCTTATTTCCAAATAGTTCGTGGGGGCTCAATAAAAAATTTTAAAAATCCGATTGGTTTCAAAATAATCATTTGAATATTCCATAATAAAAATTATATGCTAATTACAATTTAATATTATTGGAAATGATTTAATGATTAGCACCTTAAGCGATTTTTTTTTGTATATCATAAGATCTATACCAGTGTTATCTACTTTATTTGTGTCATGCCCCTTCTCCTTATCAAAATATTTAAGTTACCTAACAAATTCTGAAACAAAAATTAACTAGCCATTTTATCCAAAAGTTCCAAAATTTCAAGTACAGTTGAATTAGCCATCTCACATTTATTTAGCCAATAAAATTGCTTATTTTTTATACACAAATATAGCATTTTCTCCACCTTTTTCGGAAAATCAGGATTACAGTATCAATAAAATATTTTGGAAAATGCGTTTATTTTGCGAAAAATAAATGCCCCTGATCCTCGATCCGTCCCCGATTGATGTAATTGTCGATTATTTGAGTTTTCTAAAAAAAAAATGTATATATATTTTTTTGTGGGAAACATAATTAATTTGATTATAAAATGATTCGTCAACGCGCATAAATAACAAAGCTGTTACGAACCAGTGTTATAATTTATATGTCAAATTAATCTATTTTTGTTATTACACCTAATTGCAAAAAATTGAATGTATTTTTGGCACACATTCAATTATTATATATTTCGTTTCTAACATATTAAAAACGTACACTGGAGATGTCATTAACCACTGGTAAATGTCCTAAATAATAGTTTGGTAAATAAATAAATTTTTTTTTTTTGGAAAAGCTGGTTTTTGTACGTGTACGGTTTTTTCGTGAAAGTATTTTTGGTTTTACGAATTTTTCAATTTCTCGTTACTTTTATTTAAAATTTAATTTACCGGAAATTCGTAAAAAAAAAAACCGAATTATCGGTAAATGAAAATTACGATAAATCTGACATCCCTCTGAAAGGTGTACGTCGAACACTTTTAGTATTAATTTATTTTTCAACTAAACTTTATATTTTTAAATGAGGTCAAGCCAAATTTCAACAGATTATTCCGTAACATAAACAGAATGACAAACTTTTCAAATTTACATAAAAACAATTACCAATTTTTAACGAATCCGTTCAAAATTTTCAATCTCGAATACATGTAATACAAAGTTTTAATATTTGAAAAAAAAATGAAAAAATGTCATACATAGGTGGAAGGCACGTGGCATGCGGCACGCGACCGTTTAAACGATGTCCATAAACGTGAGAAATGTCCCCCGATGGGGGCCCGGGGGCTCAGCCCCGGCCCTGGCCCCTCTGGCCCTCAACCCATTTGCATAATTTCAATAAGACCCCCGCGACGCTCACCTGCGCTAATTAACGCCGGAAACAGCCCGCATTTTTCATATGATTGTGCCACTGGATTTCGGAAATTTCGACAAAAAAAAGGTATTAAATATTTCAGTATTTGCTCGTTTGTGTGTCGGACAATTTTCCGAGTTGATGTAAAGGATTTTGTTTGGTATTTCAAGTGTTATGCCGTAGCTTGATGAATGTAAATGATCTTTTTTAGTATCATATTATTGATTGGATCAAAGAAGTATTTTTTTTATATAATTATTTCTAATATATTTTTAAATACAGTACGATACTTACATAAAAAAAACTCGTAACTTTCGTTAAAAAAAAAATAATTTTCACCCAAATTTATATAAGTTTTAATCATAATTTACCTACGTCAATCAAAATCAAATCTATTTCGGTTTCTAAAACTTCAATTTGTAAGTCTTCACGAATGATTTTATATAAAAACAGCAATTTTATTATGTTAATACCAATTAGGTTTTTACTTTTTCTCTGCACAACGGACGCCCGAGGGGCAGGGGGGAGGGGCGGAGAGTAAAAATTGCCACGCCATGATTCGAGCAATCATCCGGCGATAAATTAAATTAATTTCGCGCGCGAATTTATGGCGGGTCGTTTTCCTAACGTTTATTCGTGGGATGGGGGTGTAATTAAAAGGAAAAAATTCGTTGCCCCGTTATTAAGTCGACTGCGGCCATTGTGCCTCTGCACTCGATGGCGGCCCTGTACTATTATATATGTATATATTATATAAACTCTGTAGTTCATCAAACTGTGGCGCGTATTATGCAAAAAAATTGATTTTCATATCATATAGAGATATAATAGTTTTTAATTTCATTATTTCCTGTATTAGTACTGAAATAGTGCTTGAATTTTTTATTGTGTATCGAAATGGATTTGTCTTGATGTGAATACGATAATGATAACATATGATGATGATATTCGATATGTCAGTATAGTATACTTATTAAAGGGTGTAATGTGTGGCTAATTGATAGATAGTCGGTTTTGACATCGAAGTTTTCTGTTGATGGAAATTTCACAGGGAAAACTATATGGGATGATGTATATTTTACAATTAATGTGTTCGTATATATTGTTTTTGTATTTTACTGTTGGTTATAGAGTTGTAAGTTTTTTTCACGGTTATGAAAGTAATTTCGAAGTTTTAATTGATGTTTTTGTGGTGGGCATCTTATACCGAATCAAAATATGCTAATCTCAATTGAAAAAATAATTTAAGTTTGAAATGCAGCGGAATACCGAGTCGTTTGTGCTGTGCCTCTTTTCCGACGAGCATTCTTTCGTATTAACTAACTTTTTTCAACATAAAAAGATTTTTTTAAGACATTAAGACACCGTTTAAAAACAATTTTCAACATCCACGAGACGAGTCAATTGAAACGATTTTCTTCAGAACAAATACAACGAACAATACAAATCATCGACATTTACGATAAAAATCGGCAGAATCACTCCTTGTCACCTAACAAAGATTGATCTCAACGCTATTTGTTCACGACACAAAACTGAAAGGTGCTTCAGAAAATCCATCTATAACCCATTTCACATACGACTACAACACTACTCTCGTCTTAACCACTCAAATACTTTTCGCCCATATGCACCTTTATATCGGCGCAAGGCGCTAATTTCAGCAATCTCCATGAAGTATTCAGCTGAAAGACGAAGAGTTGAAAGCACCTGTTCTCTTGCATCCAACACACATCCACCCCAGACGAAAGGAGCAAAAATGGGCAAATGCGAATACCTTCTCAGGAGACGTTCAACTTTGCATACCACCCCAAAAGGGTGGGAAAGTGGGTGGGTTGTACTACGCGCATTCCTCGCGTTTATTTTCGTCATGTGAACAACACGTTCGCAAACAATTTCGTGGAAAATTATATAGGAAAAGTTCGCACAAGGGGCGTCGCGTACGCATAGTTAGTTTTATTAACGGTATTTTTATGTTCTCGTTTTTCTTTTGATATTAAATTGTTTTTTTTTTATCTTTCATCTTACGCTTTGCCGATTATCATCATAATTTATAGTGTGTCACGTAACTTTTTTCAAATTGAATGGTTTCAAATGAGCGGTTATCAATCTGATTACAATCACATGCCTCTATCGATTATATAAATCGCATAATATATTTTCGGTATTTGATTAAAAGGTAGGTATCCTTAATTAATGCTTACCAAACCGTTGGACTCTAGTGTATTTCTAAATAGTTTGATGTATTTCACAATGCACATTTCCACTTTGTTTTCGTACAATTGATATCAGACGAAGTTAAGCACCCCTGTACACCGACATGCGAATACAAAGCGGCTCGTTGGCTACGGCTTTCGTACAGACTTATCTACGTGTGTTTTCTGTTTAGCCACACTTTGTGCAAAACCGTTTTTGTTTGAAATCGTGTGCCGACGCTAATTCCACAGATTGCCCATCTAAACCTTATACAGAATCTGCTCCTTCGTATCTATTTCCACCGCTGGAGAATTATGAGACTACAGATCCAGCCAGTATGCATTTGGATATTTAGATACTTTATTTTCAAAGCTATTATAATCTAAAATAGAAACTCAACGTATATTTCTGTATCTATTTTCATGGAAATTAGTCCAAAGGAAAGTCGGAAATCTGCAATCGTGTACATGCGAATAAGTTTTGTGCATAATTATGTTGTGGCCATTGCGGTTGTGTTCCGATGCGGTTCACAGAATATGTTGGCAATGCATTCTGCTGAATTGCTGAGAAGGCTCTTCTCACACCGAGCAACGTTTGCCATCGTCATATGTGGGACGTGTCGATTGAAGATCGAAGCCGGTATATATTATGGAAATAAAATGAAATTTGACGATGAGGGAGTATTTTGGATACAATATAAGTTTTAGAAGTCGTCTATTTTTATGTGATCTTATAGTGTATTTTTAGAATGCGTCATTTATAAAAGTTGTATTGATTCGTATTATATTTTAATAATTTTCAATGCCCAGTTTTTTGTCGGCGCCGATACCTTTTTTATTTTGTTAAAAATAGAAAGGGAACCTTTTAAACGTATTAAAGTTTATTAAGTCGCAAAAGCTTTATGTAAATAATAATCAACACGGGAGCATCAAAATAGCAATTGTTCGATCTAAACATAAATATACATATTATATAAGAGTCTAATTTCGTACGAAGAGAGTATTAAATTTTCAGACTTAAACAGAATTCGAAATCACCAACATCCCATCCCCGTTGATCCAAAATAATTTCACTACTAAAAAAAAGGCCAACTAGTCCGTTAACATTTCTATTATGAATTCGCGAATTAGCGCGCGAGTAGCCTCTGCGAAAGTGGCCCTCATTTAAATTGTATAAATTATCGTTGAATTTGTTGAAACTAATTTAAAACTGGCGCCTCCTTGGTCCACTAATGCCCGAATTAAGGGACAAACGGTCCCAGAGAGCAACGAATTGCCACCACTAATGAATTTCCCTTGTTTTCCACGACACGAATTTTCTTCTGACCTCCTCTCAACGACTGCTGAAACGAAAATATCAACTCGTGTTTACGAATTCCACTTATGTGTGGTGTGTTGTAATGGGTACGGCTTGTTAGCTTTTTGGTTAAATTTTTTATTAGTAAAATGTGTTTGATGTATACAAAATTATATTGACTGAACTAACTGAATATTCATGAATCGATTATATTACTTTAACATTAGATAAATAGTGCTCGGGCGAACACGTATTTAATCCGATCGGATTTCCTCATCAAAATGCTTGATGGTTTTGAAAACATAAATAAATACACATTTTCAAATCTATACAATTAGTTATCGATTTAATACGACAGTTCGCACTTACGACCGAAAAAATATTATAAATATATTTTTTAATTAATTATTTTTCAAAATAACTTACTGAATCACGAACTGTCGTTATTTACGGTATTGATCGTATTACAATACAATACAATTCCGAAACACATCGGTATTTCGGAAAAAATATGGATTCATTCGAATTATTGTATTTACCTAGATTTTTTCCGTTCTTTTTGGGATAGGTATATGTGTTCTTACTTATTGAAAAATAAATCTGGTGAGATATTTTTTATATTATTATATTTACTAACCGTGGCAGGATATGGAAAAAATATATGGGATATGGGATAAACGAAAAATTTTTATAAAAATAAAATTGATTGATTTTTTTTGTATGGATTCGACTTACGGCCGAGATTCGGGAACATATCTCCAACGTAAGTCGAGAACAACCGTGTATTTTCGTGTATTTTTCCAAATAATCTTAAGTTTAAGAATTAAACACATCCATTACTTAATTGGATCATTCATACCCGAGATTATGAACACACACCACAGTGTTTATCGAAATTTATTTACTTTTTCAACATTTTATGAATTAATATTGAACCAATATAACAAATTAATTATATTAACAATGATATAAAATCAAAATAATAAAAAAATATGTTTGAAAAGTAGCAAAAAGATGCAAATGATATATCGATATTTGGATTCGTAGTGGACTAATTTTTTATGTATATTTATTTTAAAACCAATATTGAAATTACGAAAACGAAACACATATTCAAAAATATCCATAAAATTCGACAAATATGAGCACTGCAACCAAAATAAATATCACTCCGACATTTGTTTCACGTCGAAAACGTTTCCGGCAAAAAGAGTATCGTTCGCGCCATTAACTCGCCTGCATTCACAGCCTCGGTCGGAGCTTTTTCTGCACTCGCACGTCCGAAAAGAAACGAAAAAGGCGCGAAAAAAGTGGGGCCACAATCTCGAAGAACGAAAAGAAGGCTGCGGGGCAAAAAAAAAAATAGCGAAAAAAAGACAAAAAGCTTCTCGCGACCGCAATCGATAGCGGCGCGCTCGAGAGCGGCTCACTCGCCTTTGTTCGGACCAAAACCCGGTGTGGGTCAATAAGTTTCGCGATCGTCTGAAAAAAATGAGACGTTACAGTTGCTGAAAGTGGCCGAATGGATTTCAGGGGTGCGCGGTGAAGTTTCAGCGGGCGTGGAATCTTTTGTTTCACCGTTGCGGTTAGTAATCGATTATTTTTTTCATGTGGGGTTGCTGAAAACGGTCGGATGAGTGTTCGTTTTCGATGGGCGATGACTTAACGATATCGTTTTCGCGAAGAGGTTGAATCGGATGTGTTTATGAATGTGAATAGATGTGCGACTTTATTTTCGGATGTACCGTTGGAATTGTGTTATAAAATAATTATAGATGATAGATTAAATTATTTTCGCTTAAGGTATTTATATTATTAATATCTTGGGTACATTGATGAGCAAATTCTATGAATTGAAATGTTATATTCAGAATGTTTTACTACTGAACAAACAGATGTCGCTTTTTAAATATTAATTTTAATAATAACGACTTGATAAATCTGATGATTTACATTTAATTATAGATTTTAAGTTCTGTTACATAAAAATATATACACTTGGGCTACATATAACACGGTTATATGGTTCCACAAAAACTTCGTATAATACAAATCCATATTATACGAGGTTTGAAGTTCATACAAAATTAACATTTTTGTTCTGAAAGAATATCGAAATTTCTTAATACTCTTTTCTTAATAAGCGATACAGAAAATGTACATTTACGTATTTAGATGAAATGCGTTATAGGTACTTAAATTATTTTTTTTAATGTGTTTCACGCGTAATTTATGTATTCTAAGTCCGAAAATTAGATTTCTTAACGAATTTTGCTCATAGTTTTTACGTGTGTGTGTTGTGGGAGTTTAATTGTAAGTTTGACATAAAATCGTCTCCCTTAAGATCATCTAAATTTGCACATTCCAACAGTTTATATGGCAAAAGGTATTATTAGTCAATATATAAACCCGAAACTTGTTAAGATATGATTGAAAATTGATAGATATGATTCAAGAAATTCGTTTCAAAAGAAAAAAATTTACGCATTTGTAATGCATTTTTATTCATATTAAACCCAAATTTGTTAATAAATAATTTATTTACCCAAGTAAAACATTACCCAATCCATTCTCAATTGATTTTTTTTAAATCACATTATATAAAACGTGTTATACAAAAATTTGTCGCAAATCATTAACCGTGTTATATCAAAATCGTGCTGTACGAACCCCGAGTGTCTTTCAATTCAAATTATCATACATATTTCAAAATAAAACAACAATTTCTAACACAGGCTTGTCCAAAGGGCCACTATGGTGCCAAACTGGCCCCCAGTGCTCGCGCGACTGGCCCCCACTTTTCGTACATAACAATTTACGAATTTTGCTCTAATTCGAGGAAAATTAGTATTATTTTTTTGAATTATTGAAGATTGAATTTTTCAAGTACATCTAATCAAAAATTGTGTGACCCAGTATCAATCCCTCCCAAATCCACTTTTTTTCAAAGTTGAGATTTTAATGCAAATATATAGTATCCATTGAAATGAACAATTCTTTCTTATAAAAATCTACCAAATCCTTCGGAATTTGGTAGATTTTTAACATTTTAAGACCAATATCTCCCAAATCCTCACGTACGTGCAATCAGCCAGATCAACCGGTCGAATTCACCAATAGGAACGCAGCATTCAAAGCTGAGACCGTTTAGTAGTTTGTTGGCCTTCTTCGGAGTGAAGTCAGAGTTACGTTGTTTTTGTTTCTGGCGATTTAAAATGGACGAAGACAGGATCCAACAGGAGGAAACAGTTAAGAATTTAACCAGGAAAAGGAAAAGGCAGCCTAATCGCTGGAAAATCCTGATCCTTAGAATCAATATCTCCTATATCCATATTTATTTCCTTTTTTTTTGCGTAGTGTATTGAAATTTACATGAAAATATACATGCCAATTTGCTCCAAACAATCCAAAGAATAATTTAAAAAATAAAAGTCATAGTTAAAAACGATGGTGAATAAATAAGAAGTTTTTCGTTGTTTGCCAAAAATTTACCAAAACCGATTTGGGAGGGATTGATACTAGGCTCCACAAATATATGTATTTTATCGTTAAAAAAGAAATGCAAATCAACGACGTTCGTGAATGACCGTGTTTTGGCCAAAGTGGCCCTCGCATACCGAAATATTGGACAAGCCTGTTCTAACACATAACAACCAACACATAATCACATCAAAAATCCATCGAACGCACATCGCTCTCTAAACCTCCTTAGATTCACTTCCCCCCCAGAACATCCCTCAACATCCCTCCCCCTAACCCCCCTTCCCCTACATTTCATTCGATCCACAATAACCACAACAAATTCCACAACACCCCGAACACGACTCCGAACGATGACCTAGGACGCCGTGCAAATCGCCCACACGATAAGCACAATCTCCCGGAAAATTCGACGTGCCCCCCGTTTCCCGGCCCCGGGCATAAATTGCAGCCCGAGGCACATTTTAATACACACAATAAATATACATATTTGTTGGTTCGATACACGCGGTGCAGCATAAAACGTTATGGCCGGAGATAAGGCATGCGCCAGACGGCCGCCGAAAGGGTCCAGGTGTAATTCGGCGGTTAAAACTGGTAAACGACCGTTCCCGTGGTCGGGTCTAAGGATGGGAAATAGGGGGGAGGGGGGGGTGTGAATTTTGGACGATTTCTATTTGGAGGTTTTTCGGGAGGACGTGGAGGAATGTGGGTTTGACGCTGTCGATGTTGCGGTATGGGTGGATGCAGCTGATAATGGTAGGGATTGTTTTGGGAGTGTTATCGGGAGTTTGGAAAGAATTTATCTTTGAATCGGTAATAAATGCTATTGAATTGGTAGATTTTACTATCGGGATGTTGTTGTTATTTTCATCATTCTTATTTTAAAAAGATTTTTTTTAAATGATATTAATTTTAGAATTCATAGTGATGATGTATCAAAGAAATTATTCAAATTTTTTCATTGTTTATCATTTTAAAATATACAGGTGGTTCAAAGGTCCAGGAAAAACTTTAGAAAGGTGATAGGTAATTTTATTTGGAACATTTTAAACTAAACATATGTACCTTAATCCAAAGTATCGTAGTTTTTGAGTTGTTATTTTTTTTTATTTTTAAGAAAATATCAAAAATCTCGCACTTGCACACTAAAAATTCCCAAATTAAAGATAATATGGCAGACATTCCTTATCTTCGATTTTATTTTTGTACCCTAGTTTTGAGAATCGGTTAGATATTTGTATGTTTGATACATCAAACGAAAGGATTTTAAACAGAGATGCTTTTAAATATATGCATTTGAAAACTTGGGCTTATTTTTCATTTTTAAACAAGAAATATCACAAATTTCTAGTTTCCCTTTACTTCAGAAATTTTTTGTTAATCATATATTTCTAGTAGTTTTTAGTTGATATAGAATTTTGTATTCCTATTTAAGGATTACAAAAGGATAAGGATTCATAGTAAACAAACAAAAAATATTTTTAATATTTGATTGACAAGATTTACAAAATAATTATAAAAGTTTTTATTTAAGTTTAAGTTCGATCATAAAATGGTATCTTCAATATACATCTATGTTTCAAAGAATATTGTTTTTTTGCAACTGTATAAATTTGAAATGATAGAACACTAAAAAGCTCTATTCGGTTGGATAGCGTTAAGAGTGCTAAACTTTCATATAAACCATAAAATAAATCGCAATAAATTTCAACGAAATTTTGATACTTTAAACGCCCAAAGTAATATAAACGATTCAAATATTAGAGACTAAGTTTTTTACACGAAAAAGCACGAATGGCTAGAAATGCATTCGGACTAGTGCGTCATTTGTTCGTTTCGAATGTGGAAATTTTCTGTGTCGTTTTGAACTAAAAGCATTTCTTTGTCCTCGTTACATGCCATCGATCCGTTTCACGTTTAACGACTCGAATTTGTATTTTTTTTTCCGCTTTTACGACTGAAAAAAAATAGAACTCCCAGACTATGGGGCGAAACATTAACCTTGCGAATAAGCAAACGAACATTTTAGTTCTTTTCTTGTTTGTGCTTTTTTCCATTGCCGTGCTCCCTTTTTCTTCAAAAGAGGAACGGTCCTTTGTGAATAAAATAGTGCACGGTGTCTTCGTTTCGCAGAGCACAAACATTGAACGAAAAAAAAGAAAGTCTCCGTAATTAGCCAATTAAGAGAAAGCCTCTCTCCCGTGGGAATAGCACACGAATAAAGTTCAGGCTGTGACGAATTCGAAAGTACGTGGCGAGAAGTTACATACAGTAATGAATAATTGCGAGCGAATTTATTAAGACCGACACACTAATTCCTAATTATTTAAATAATACATTCAACATATTTAATACATCAATCTATTAAAAAATTCTTACAAAGTCTATTATTACAATTTAAATATAAATTACAGTCAAAATTTTATTGAAAAAAAAATCTTTTATGAATTACAACTCAAATTTTTTTCAAAACTTAAATGAACATTTTCATAAATAATGAACCCAAAATGGAGTTTATTTAAGTTCTTTTTCAAGATTTTTTATTTTATAATATGAACGAGAGTATTCCATCACACACCGTATGGTTTTATGATGATATTTCACACGTCTCTCTCTGTAAGCGGATTGTTTTGCGAAGAGTGTTGACTGTCACTGTTATTAGCATTGATAAAATATGGAGTTTAATTTTGTCGAAACGCTATAAATTTCAGAGCATACACATAATAAATACCGGTGAATTATGATTGAAATAGCCGAGTTTTCCAATAACGGCGGTTCTCTATGCTTTTCCGAGAAAGTTTTTAATGCCAGTTTAAAAACTTGAAATATTGGCTATGGCGAAACATAAAGTTTTATTAGTCGATGCATTGACTTAAATACTTATAGGCTGAATTATAATGTTTTATTTTATTATTTTCTCTGCTATGGATATTTTATATAAGAAGTTGTGAACTCGGTGAGAATTATTTATCAAGTCTTATATTGAATAGTATAATAATATTATATTAAAAAAATTGAAAATACTTCTTTTATCAATGGAAATATAATATACCCAATCCTCTTTTCGCACGATTTATTACACGGTTCCGAAATAACACGGTTCTAGAAAGAAGAACCAATTATTTTTCACACGGTTTTTTCACTTTAACATGGTATTAAAAAAATACGTATTATTATGCCACAATGGGCAGTATACTGTTATGATTATAATTATAATGTAATTATAGTTGTTAAATGAAGATTTTCGATGTTTTTTGATGATTTTACATGGCGAAATTTTTTCACAGTACACATTTTTATAAAGTACATTTGGATGGACGTTTTATCCAAATATACTGATGGAACCTATCTCCAATTTTTATATAATCACCATACATTTTTTTACACATTTATTTTACACTGTAGTCTCTGAAACGTATCCTGCGTGTAAAAAAAAGGATTGGGTGTACATATATAAAATTTTGCATTTAGGATATCTGAAAGTTTTCATTTTCAACAACAAAGAAAGCAATTGATGTTCTTAAATATTATGAAAGTTTTATTAGTATTAAATTTTTTCAAAAAACTCAAACAATCTATATATTATATATGTATATTCAAACAAAACACACAACAAAAAAAAAGCAAATAATCTCAAAAAACCTAGTGAAAAATTTTCATTCACAAAAACGAAATTTATCGACTGTCGATAGAAATAAATAAGTGAAACAACCCTACTTGCATATTCCGAAAAGAAAAAAAAAACATATCTCTGGTATTTTTCCACGACAAAGGCGTATCTCCCGTACGCGTATATGCGACACGTGTAATACTCAGTCACATGAACTTTTATACTTATACGCGAAAACGTACCAGTGCTCGGACAAAGGGCGGCCCCAGAACCTCTGAGATCTTATCCTAAGAAGTCCGCGGAACACATGTTGGGAGCCGCTGACGTGGGCGGTAAACAGGGATCCCGATAGGGAACAAACATGTTTTCGCGATCTTGCTGTTGGTGCGTCTGATTTATACCGAGATCTTCGGAAAGGGCTTCTCCAACTTTGTGTTGGTCGTAACGGAATTCAGAGGGTGATAATGCATTTAGTTTGATGGTTTGGGATTGTGGATGTTAAGTTGGATATGGTATGGATGATGGACTAATGTGGTTGGTATGAGTTGATTGGAAATAATGGTTTTGAGTACCAGAACTTCTAGGGAAACTTTTTTATGAGTGAATGTATTGTTTACTTATACAAATTATTTTTGGGAAATATTTCAATCAATATTTGCGAGTTATTCATATTATTGTGTATTATAGAGATGTTAGATTTATCGACATTTTCATTTTTACTAGTAATCCAGTATTTTTTTTTTTTATTAATTATCGGCTTACCAGTAAATTAAATTTTAAATAAAAACTGGGAAAAACTGGGAAAAAATAACGAAAAACCATAAAAGCAAAAATATTTTTCCAAAAAAACAACATTTTTCAAAATAACCACACACTTACAAAAACCAACTATTCCGAAAAATATTTTCCATCATAATAACACTTTTCAAAAATATTCGAAACACAAAAAAATTGTTTACTAGTAAATATTAAAAATTTATCGTATTATTATTTGGGTCATCTCTACTGTATTATATAATATTATTTTAGCAAACTATTTCAACATAAAGCAGGCCATTTCAAATTAATTTTCGAAAGGTGGAGCATAGAAAAAATAATTAAACTTTATATTATTATACTTTTAATTAGTAATATAATGATTTATTGCCATTATTACTACATTTCAATACAATCATTACATTTTTCCAATCCCACATATATTATATATAGATTATCTATTGACATATTAATTAATGAAAATAAACAAAAAGAAATACATCATTACGAGAATCAAACATTTATACAGTTTACCTATAACTATACATACATACAAGACGTAAATTGTTTCGCCATCCAAGAAGGTTGAGGTTCAAATAATCATACGCTAATTGAATTAAGCAATCCAGAGGCAGGATGTAAATCGAGGATTCTCAAACGTTCCTAGCAGACTTTGCAAATCGGAAACGGAACTGCTCGAGTGGTCCTTTGAGTAATCATGGCCAAGAACCAATGGTCTCTAAATTATCCACTTTGTACGTACTCAACCAGAGGCCGAAATCGATTCGCCCTTTATCAATAGCGCGAATTGTTCCAAAAAGTATGCGAGTTCATGAATAATTTCTCATATGTAGGTGAGATTTGCTGTTTCGCGAAAGCGCTGCGTTTGATTTCCCCGAAGAGACTTTCGCGAAAGAAAAGCGCGAATCGATGCATTTAAGTGTGCAATGAATTGTATAGAGCTTTCTCCTCTTATTGGAAGCTGTACCGAAATTCTTAATTGAATCGATAATCCGATAATACTCAACGTATCGGATATAACCTCTCGAGTTTCAGCAGATGTTTTCAAATCGAACAATATCGCGCGCATTGACGTTGTTATTTCGCTAGCACGTGAAATGCAATATTAATACGCGATATGATATAATAACACGAACGCGTCGGCACGCCGACTTAATAAAATGATTAATGAACAAGCTCCTGGATAAATTAACTAATTGATTGATTGATGACTGGCACTTAGGCGAACTCTGCGCGTCGAACAATGGTAACTAGCTTGTACAACACAAGTACGCATTTACGTATAACTCCGTTGCGAATTGTGAACTCTGAATGTTGGAAAATCACTGGTTTAAGAATGAAGGACGTCGAGGGTAGAGTTTCAATGTATATTCTCTGTGCTGACGAAAAATACGCTCGTTTTTATGGGAGTCTGTGCTTTTTTTTCAGAGATTTGTTTATGTGATGGGTTTTAGGGTTCGACGAATTTCCGTTCTGTTAACAATAATTTTTCTATGATAGAAATTACAGATGGTTCACCCGCGCGTGACGTTTCCAAACGAAATGATTGATGATAATCCGAGGTATTGTTTTCCCTTTTTTATTCATTTCATCCCTTATTCTCCCAAGACATTACAATGGGTACTTATAAAGGCGGGGATATTTCTCGTATATCTCATATGCATAGAGAGCTCGAACGGATTCCTGTAAAGCTCATTGTTTAGCTCAGTGATATTCAATGCTTCTAATGATCAACACTACAACGGGTATAAAAAATTATTATATACACTTTCCAACATTTCTACTACTTTTTCGATACTTTTATATAAATAAACATAAAAGATCAAATTAAAAATACAATATGAGACTATTTGAAAAAGATTATTTTCAATATTCAAATCAGCTAAAAATTAACTTAATTACCTAAAAAAAAGCTTGAACTTTCTATAGTATATTAAAAAGAGTGTTTTTCACAATAATCGTTATATAAATATATATAAGAAAAGTTATAACCAAATATAATATAATGTATACGAACATGATAATAATTGGGACAAAGTCTTAATTGCATCTTCCTCGAGAGTTTTCGGATGCAGAGTTGGGCACCTATGGTTCAACAAGAGAAAGTCAGAGGATAGACAGATAGACAGATATAGGGAGACGACATATAGAAGGGCGGCCGTGATTTATTTCATTGAGCTATCCCTTTATATTCCCTTCAAATCCCACCAGACAAACTCGTCCCCGAACAACGCACAAACTCTATCCCAGCACCAAAATTATTCGAACCCAATCACCCGGCTAGAGCAACGACATTAATTCCGTTCACGTTTATAGAGGTCAAAGACAAAAAAAAATTATAATAGGATCTGGATAAAATGGGACTTTCTTATACGCCGATGATCGAATAGCAAAGAAAGTGTTTTTTATTTTGTTTTTTGTGCGAATGCTGCAGGATAATTAGACTGGATATTCAAGGATGGAGAGTTTGGTTACAGCTTAGAGCGTTCTCAAAGGTGCTGGTTCATTAGTTTTAAAAGGGAAGTTTCAAATAGCAAATCTTTATCTTATAATTTATCATTTTTGGAGTGAAATATATTATAAATGGCTTTATCGTCTAAATTAGAAATTTCTAACTCAAGTAAACTCTGATAACTAAATTAGATAGTGTCTGTATATAAATCATATTATTTCATTTGATTTTAATGAGTTCTCAAACATTTAAATGTTCGAGCGGAAAAAAAAATATATTTTCAACAAAATTTAAATTTTGAAATATACATAATTAAAAACTTATATTTATTTTGAAACTCGCCGTCCAATTATTTATTCATCGTCGAAACCAATGCTAACAAAACTGACTTCATAAAAACATACGATATATTCACAAACATATATACATTAGTATGCACCTTCACCTACCAATTACACATACTACCAAGTACTCACTCGTTCATTTATAAAACCACCTCTAAAGTAATTTGACATAATTACAGAAAAACCAACCCAATAACGACACACCCCTCACCTCAATAAATCTTTTCATTTATCAATTAAAATTCTTCCTTACTCCCCTTTACACTTCCACGATTTCCCACTTTTCTCGCTAGGAAAATTGAGGAGGGCGCATTTTTGCGTATTTATTTATCTCCTCTGAATTTGCTGGGCCTAAATTGTTTCTTAAAACACCTGATTGTCTTAAATGCTGTCCGGGCCCCTGTCCCCCCTAGGTACAACCCTGCCAAATCATTTAACCCCCCTTCCCTCGTTCGCCCCACCCCCCGTCTATGTGGTTCGGCCGCATTTACAACCCCCGAGAGGCGTATTTATGAAAGCCTCGTATCCATAATTTTGCCTAAAACGTCATTATCCCTCGTGTAAGCTGTATCTGTACATTCTGCACCGTCTACACGTTAAATAAATATAAATTCGAAATGGATATTTGTTTTATATTAAAAAAATGTACAGGATTCTCGACCTAAGATCTAATAGCTTCGTTTCTTGACATTAATTATTGTGTTTTTCGAAGTAAATATCTGGTTTTTTTATACATAGAGAATGAAAATCTTCTATGTTTAATTCATTAATGATTTATAATATTGGAAAGTTAATTTAAAAAATAAGTAACTTTAAAAGAGTAAGTATAATCAACATAAAACAATTTTTGTTGGTAGTACACATTATAAATTGTATTTATTTACCGTAGTTTGTGATTCATCAACAAGTTATGACTCAATGTAGCACCTGGAAAAACCATTAATTTAAATTGC
Organism: Hydropsyche tenuis; assembly: GCA_009617725.1. NCBI lineage: Eukaryota > Metazoa > Arthropoda > Insecta > Trichoptera > Hydropsychidae > Hydropsyche > Hydropsyche tenuis. The sequence continues at coordinate 1,274,571 of VTON01000051.1, forward strand.
ACTCCATCAGTGGAAAATTTCATATTCAAATTTAACTCACTATAAAGAAAACTAGAAATTTTCATACCAACGACAATGTGAACTGTTATTTTTATTATTTTTAAATTCCATTATAGAACCTTCATCAATATTAATATCTTCAATTAATTACAAATTATATAAACACACATTCAGAACGTTTAGCGACACCACCCTTCTGTCAAAATGTAATTTCACAATACGAAATCGCTACGAAGGGGAAGAATTTGATTTATTGTCGCATTGAGGTTTCACTTGAATTTTTTTCTGAACGGAAAACATTTAATTTATTTAAGATTTAAATCATCTGAAACTTCATACAGGGTGGTCCAAAGTTGAAATAAAAGCCTTAAAGAGATGATAGGTCATGTTATTTGGAATATTTTAAACTGAGCATACCTTAGTCCAAAGTAACGTAGTTTTTGCGTTATTGTAGTATTATTTTTTTATTTTAAAGAAAAAATCTAAAATCTGGCACTGGCACACTAATAATTCCCAAATGAAAAATAATATGACAGATAAACCTTTTTTTTGTATATTTGCTATGGTAAATTGGTATAAAAAATCTATTTCAGCAAAAAAACTATCAGAAATACTTGATTAGTTATCAGAAAATTACTGCAGTAAAGAAAGACTAGATTTTTTCTATACGTCTTGTTTAAAAAAAAAGCTTGAAAAATGAAGTTAAAATTTTTCAAATATTTCTGCTTAAACTCTTTCGGTTGATGCACCAAACATGCAGATTATCTAACCGATTTTCAAAATTAGAGTACAAAAACGAAACCTATGTACAAAATTTTTATCATATAATATTATACCTAATAATCAAAATTACTCGTGTTTAAAAAAATCGTTATTATAAAATTCACAGTATATGTTATATTACAATATTACATATAATATTTTAAACATGCTTGAATGATGAACCATAAGCATATTTTTATTAGTGCAAAACTCCATAATGAGAATCATTCTCGCATTCACGCTTACCACCAATTTCATCTATGTGAAAAATCTATCAAAAACGTATACATATTTCAATTTCACTCACATTAATTTTGCACTATAAAACAAAGATACCTCCCCACTTAAACTCGCCCTCACAAACGACGCGCACATAGGGTTTCTGGACTCGACCCGACCCGGACCCGAACCCGTCGGGTAATGGACCTAAAACCCGGACCCGAGACCCGGGACTAAAAACCATCGGGTCCGGGTAACAATAAATAATTTTTTTTTAATTAAAAATATTTTTTTTAAATCAAAATGCGTTATGAAATTTAATTTTTTAACAAAATATAGGCGAAAAACAAAAATGGAATAAGCAATTCGAAATATTTGAAGTTTAAATTTTCTTGCCTTTTAAACTATTATACATACATATGTAAAACGTTATTTTCGTACGCAAATAATTTCTTCTCAGAATACCGCTAAGGATAATAAAACTCAATGATAAAATTCGTATTCCGAAATACAATGCATTTTCGAATGCGTCATGTGTTTTAATTTGAGAAATGCCTAAATGCTTTCGTTTCACGGAAGGTTCACAGTTGTGATCTTCCGTCAGCAATATGTAATTTGATTTTTCAAATTTTAAAACATTTTATTTTGGACCCGGACTCGTCGGGTATCTAAAATATTGGACCCGGACCCGACGGGTTTTGAAAACCCGGGTTTTCAGAAACCCTACGCACACATCGATAAAATTTCACAAAACACCCCACCCCACCACCCCGAACACACACACCAAACACAAGACAAACGAAATCCTAAACACAAAACCCCCATACGGACAAAACGACAAAAAACCCCCTTAACACACCGACCAATTTCGTCCGAACAATCGACGCGCACAAACACCGTATCCCGACGGGACGGCTTTAATTTGCGCCGACACGAAGCCCGGACACCTAAATATGGACAGTCCACGTGTCCTCCATATTCGGACATGGTCCTCCGACACGTGGGCCCTCCCACGTGTGCTTCGGAGGCCCATCTGCCGGCGGAGCGATTGCCAATCGAACGGGCATGTCGCGAATGTGGGTGTGCGCGAAGTGCATAATTCATTTTTATTCGAAATTGTGACGGTCGGTGTCACCTTTGTTATTTTTTCGATTCGTTTTTTTAATTTTTTTTGTTGCATTTGCGAGCGGGGTCGTTAAAAAGTCTCCGCGGGGAAATGCTGTCGCGTATACGAGGTGCATTGTTGGATTTTTTGTGTATGTGGAATGTGAGTTATTGTAGTTGTTGGGTTGTTTAGAGTGTATTGAATTGATGAAGTTCTTAATATTTTAATGTTTAATTTTTTTGATGATGTGATTGAGTGTTCTTTTGAAAAAAAAAGTGACGGAGTAATGAATATTTTTTTCGCAAATTATAGGAATTATTAGCTCCATCTATATAATGTTAAAAGCAATAGAATAATATTGAAAAATTTAACCTTTTTTACTTGAATAAAATATATGGATATATGTTAATTAAACTTTCACACTAAATTTAAATATTATTTATCGTCAAAATCGGATTTTGTTAAATTAATGCAATTTCAATGGGAGGTTTTATTTCGGCATTGTGTTTTGTACGTGTTAGAACGCTTCAATAATCAAAATGAATTTCCAACACCTATTTAACAATTTAAACTGTTTAAAAGTACAAATTTTAAATAGTACTAATGAAAATCTAATTATAACAAATAAATCAAATGTTATTAATTGCATGCTAAACACAATTCTCGCGCGGAAAATCGAAATAATTTATGAGTTTTATCCATTAAATATTAAATATTCTTATTTAATTATATCTATAATCACGTTTTAATTTCAAATGTTAAACAAAATCAAATTATATAATCGTTAACATTTCAATTTAATATGCACATGTATCGATTTAATTTTTCTCTTCAAAAGATTTTTACGACATATGAAAAAGTTATTTTGCTATCGACCAGTAATATTTCGTCTTTCAATATTTTACAAGGTCCACTACAGTACACGGCCTTTTCCAATTCCATCGAAAATTCAAACTTTTTTTAAATTGAACGTATCTACTATATAATGAAAACAAAAGCTAACTATAGATGAGTCGAAAATTGAAACCATTCTTTACCAGACATAACAAGAATATCAGACATCATCTAATAACCATTGACAACTTTCATATTTGACACCGACGAAAATGTCTACAGTAAACCCCCTATAATACTGAGACAAGATCCTTGTTATAGAAATATATAATAATATGTTACGTTATGACATGTTTATAGCAAACCATATTAGTGAGACCACACACCAAAGTTACACATGCCTTGTAAAGAGTATGCTCCCAGAGCTACATACATACACGTACGACTCGCTTTTATTTATATGTTAACTATTATATGTATTTACTGCAAGAAAGATAATAAAAATTAAAGTCGTAACGTAACATAATTTTATTATAGAATCATTAATTTTTTAAATTATATCTATTTAGGATTATATAAGCACCCAATTTTTTATCTTTGAGTGTAATATCTTATATTATTATATAAAAATAAAAATAATTAATATAATACTGATCATGACAAATACAGGAAGTTCTTGACTTACGACTTTTCGCACTTACGACCGAAAAAAAATTATACATTATTTTTTATACATTAATTACTCTCGAACTGTTGTTAACCTACGGTCAATGTATTTCGGAATTGGTCGAATTATTCTAAACCCATTATCTGCCAGATTGTTTTTTTTTAATTCTTTTTAGGATATATGTACATATGTGTTCTTACTTATTTTTAAATACTGTTTTTTTCCAATTTACGATTTACCTTAAAATTTCCACATCTATCGCTTATTATTTCAAATTAACAAAACAAACATTGATTATTTTTTGTCATATTATAATTACATTTTAGAGTTTTCTAAACTTAAATAAGTTATCATTTGTAAAATTTTACCAAATATAACTAATTGTAGAACAAAAAAGATATTGTTCTCAATTGGGAACCGTAGCAGGATATGGATTAAAAATGAAAACTTTGATATAAATTAAATTGATTGTTTTTGTTTTTCGTATGGATTCGACTTATGACCGAGGTCCAAGAAGTATCTCCATCTAAGTCTAACTACCCGTAATTACATCCAGCATATTATCTAGATGTGAACCTCCATAGAGATAAACCCCTCAACGTACTTCCAATAAATAACAATAACATAACTTCACCACATAGCGCACCTTGAGAGGATTAACAGAAAACAAACCGATACCACTTTTTTTAAATACCTTTATCCCGAACACACACGAAATGACGAAACTCGACCGCACCCCGCGCGGGCCAAAATTGCAAAGTACATACATTCGCGTTTTCCCGCGGGCCAAGTTCTAGAAGCGGCTCCCGTTTGTCAAGTTTCACTCGAACAGAATTAATTCCGGATCCCGGGAATTCCCGGCGGGACACCCGGGACACCTGCGGTCCCGAATGCAGGGGTGCAGAGGGTGTTCTCCACCCCTGTTTTCCACCTGTTGTCGTTGTCGAGACGCAATTTCCGCAATACGACAGAGTACACGTATCCATTATAATCGGGCGCGGGCTAGGAACACAATATGGCGACGATATTGTCGCCAATTTCCCGCTGATAATTGGCTGGAATCAGATCGCGACGAGTGTCAAGGAAAAATTTTCGCGGAAATGAGTAAATTGAATGATGAACTGGTGAATGTTCGGAGGTTGTCGTAAAATGAGGATGAGTGGAGTTGCTGTGTTCGTTTGATGTTTTATTTATGTTTGGGTGATCGAACTGAAACCGGATAAAAGTTTTATTTCTGAAATAGTACATATTGTAATTTTTTCAGTTTTTTATTATCTATTCTATTTGTTTATCTAGCGAAAAAGAATTTTCCTGAAAGCATTAGTTAAAATCGATTTTGATAACGCACATTTCAAGCTTCAGTGATTGCAAAAATAAAAAATATCGCTATCAACAAGTAAAATTATCGAAATAACTTAAGATATCAATTGTCAATTGTGTCTATTATCAACCTGCCTCACAAAATTACCTATATTGTCATTTGATCTTTTCCTGCATGCCAGCAATTTTTGAAAAACTCAAAACCATTGATTTTTTATTTTTAAATCTGTTGTCTACAGATCCCACTAGTATAATTAAATTTGGACGAAATAATTTATACGTTTTAAGATAAACCTTCGCCAATGGCTTACCGTAAGTCATTAGCGTACATAGCGAGTCGGTGCGCAACTCACTGATGAGTCATTGGCGTAAAAGGGGATTAAAAAACATTATTCATATCATACTCAATCATATTTTGATAAAAAATTGAATTTAACATCATCCATCGCTTACGCTGGATTTAAATTTCACATCATTTATATTTAAAATTGCTACCCCGATTTCGACATTTGTAATCTGCAGTCTTTGAGATTTTTAAAAATGGATCGCTTTAGAAAAAAATAACGTACTATTATTGTCAAAACACATTACAAATATGGCTATAGCTTTGTAAAGGCTCTTCGAGTAGTTCGCGGAATTTTTGATTTCCATTTTTCACTTAATGAGTCGACCGTTTGCAGATTAATCAAAAAAATTTGTGGGATCAATTGGGCGGTATATGTAGATCTTGAATAAATATGGTTTCAACAGGATGGTGCTACATGCCATAAGACAAGAGAAACCATCGATTTTTTAAGTAAACGTTTTCTTGGTTGTGAGATTTCCAGAAATACTGAAATTAATTGGCCATTCAGATCTTACGACTTGACGCCATACAATTTTTTCCTCTAGCGTTATAAAAAGTCCAAAGTCTGTGCTAACAAACCAAAAACAACTCTTGAGCGGAAAACAGAAAACCAATGCGTTATTGCTGAAATTGAGCCAACTGGCTTAGAAAAAGCTTTAGAAAATGTAATCAAAAGGATCAGGATATGCCAGTACAGACGCGGTGGTCATCTAGATAACATTCTATTCCATAATTAATCTCAACATTTCTACTTTATAAATCAATAAAAACACTCCATAAAAATAATAATTTACTGTGTTTAATTTTAATTTTAAATCCAGCGTACGCGACGAGCCACCCATAGAATAAAATTTTGACGAAATAATTTGTACATTTTAAGAGAAATATTCGCAACTCACCGGTGAGTCGTTGATGTATATTACAAAGGGTTTAAAAAAAACATATCACACCCAATTATATTTTCATTAAAAATTCAACTTAACAAAACCATGCATTCACAAAAACTATCCTTCATAAAAAAATAACTAAACTCAAAGAGCACGGTCACCGACAAACATCAAAATAAAACCCCACCCCCGGCCATCCGACGCAAACCTCACCCATCCGACATCACCGACGCATCCACCTCCCACAAAAAAATCCTCAGCATACCTTAAGATATTCGAAACGAGACGTCATCGTCGATTTTCCGATAATTTGAGACGCAAAGCCTGCGCGACGCCAATTTGCCCGGCATTAGGCGTTCGCGCCCCTGTTTGCCGAAGCGCCGATTCTTCCGGCGAATTTTATTCTCTCGCCGCCCACCCGTCTCGGAATCTGTCAATTCGGAGGGCGGGGAGGCTTCGCAATAAAATGATTTTGTTTGTTCTGCTCGGTAAACAGCCGAGAATAAAACACTCGTAGGCGGGGAGGGTTCTGCCGGCGTTGCCTGCTGGAAAATTTTTGGAAAAAGGGAAAAAAATAACGAAACAGGGGCCTCCCGAGGGTTTTATTAGAGTTTGGAATGCTTGGAAAGATTTTTAGGTTTTATGATAGTTGTTGATTATTATGTTGAATTTTTTACGCGGGGGATATGTTCCAGAGACTAATAGAGATATTTGACTGAAGACACGTTCCAGAGAAATGTCTAAAAAAATGTATGCTGATCAAACAAAAATTGAAGATAGGTTCCATCATTATATTTTGATAGAACTTCCATCCCAATGTACTTTTTGAAAATTGTATAATGTGAAAATTTTCCGCCTTGTAAAATCATCGAATTTTTAAATTTAATAATTATAATTACATACATATAATTATATTAGTATATACTAGCCTGCACCGAATTTTACCATTGTGGCATAATAATATTATACATATTATTTTTATTTTTATACTGTGTTAGGAGTGAAAAATACGTGTAAAAAGATGATTGGGTGTATTTCGATGTTATGTGATCAATCGAAAAAAAATGTTAAATGTTAATGTAATGAAATAAACTCATATTTTGAAAAAACGTATAAAATTAAATTAAAAAATTATTTTAATTCGATTTAAATTGATGAATAGAGAGCGAAATAATTACGTTTTGCTTTTGTCGTATTTAACGTTACCACAATCAGACTATTATCATATATAGATTATTTATGAAAACGTATTTCATCATTATTATGTATTCATTTGTTAGATTGTACGTGTTTTGTTTTAGATAATATCATTCTCGAACGTGCCAATTTTTTAATATAAAATTCAAAACACGCGTGACACTGTTATAATTTCTTTAAAATTATTCGTTATAGAATAATACTGATATTTGACTTTTTGAATCTTATTTTTATACAAAAATGATATTAAAAAGGTATTTCCTCGAAATGAATGTTTATTTTATTCATAATACGTTGTGTAATAAAGCTGAAGTAACAGTGTTTCCTATTATGAATTGTCCCATTTAGTTTTGCGAGTGTTGCCATTTTGTTTTTTTTTTCGTCTTAACATCTGTTGAATTATCGGAGTTCTCTGTGAAAACAAATGATCAATTACTCGCATAAAATATTCGCTTTTAAAAATGTTTTAAGAGGGATTTGTTTTCTCTCGTTCCCCAGAGAAAACTGCTTACTAGGGGAATAAAAAATGTTTTCAATATACGGCCAATGCACTTCTACTTGGGGATTGCATTCGTTTCAATTTTATGTATGTTCTTTTGATATTTCAAAAATATATACGTATATTTTCACGTTTATATAAAAAATTCTGCATGATGGCGAAAAGGACTGAAAACACTCTGTTCGATGTAAAACACAAAATTGATGAGAGCGATCCGACATTATACTGGAAATTGTTAACAAACCGCAAAATTATTTCAGATTAAATTTAGTATTGCACAATTATGTATTATATTTAAAACATATTTTGCCACAATATCGAATTTGAAACGATTGTAATACGAATATTGTGAATAGCATTTAGCAGCGAACATAAACGAAAACAATTTCTACGAGTGCTTTTCTGAACACTTAATATTATTTGTACTCAAATTTTATAATGTTTTGCCCAAATATTACTCAATCTCAATCCTGCATATATTATATATGTACATAGTTCCTCGATTTATTTGTTTTATTCACATAAAATCGGCTTACTTTCATGAAAACGTTGTGAAGCGGTAAGCCGCCAACATTGGTGCGACGTCTTATTACTATACAAGAATAACATACAATATATAACAATTTCTTTATAATAACTCTTAATAAATATAGTGTTTAATCAAGAAACAATTCTTTTGCCTTAAAAATTTTCGAAAAAAAAAATTATTGGCATCGGTTTTATATTATAATGTTTCAGTGTTATTCTGAAATCGTGCGTGCAAAAGTCGTATGAAGTTTTAAATGCGAAACGCGAGTCATTTCGTTTGGGATCTAGGTTCGTAGACCAAAGTTGTTGTTTGATTTGAACTCTTCTCACTGTACAACTTTATCGACTCAGAGTGGCTTACAACTTTCGAAATGGCGCATGCGATCGTTTAAACGTAAATTTTCTTTTTTTTCGAACCCTCGAAAAAAAGGAGAAAGTGACTATGTTCTCGTTTCACGTGCTCTATGAATGGTGATGTTTGAGTCTTTCATCATAAAAATTTATTTAACTTATTTCAATATGCGAAATTCGCGAAGGGATTTATACCCGAAAGGGTTCTAAATTAATCTGAAGGATTAGCGTTTCGCGTCATGTGAGGTATTCGAATTAAATACGTTGCTTAGTGAAATTCTAGAGATAATCCCGTTATTACACAAACGTCATATGTAAGTGATAAAATGTCAACATAGCTATAATATAATATATTTCGGCTCAAGAATCTCCAATTATTTCTATTTAAATCATGTTACATAACCGATGAAAAAATACTAGAATTAATCGTGAAATATGATTTTAAAATATTAAAATTATTAAATTTATTTGTTCAATATTAGCATTGAAGATTGTTACTTATTGACATTACCATGACATAAATTATATTAAGTGTATGTATATTATATTGGTGAACAGATGTTAACCAACACCTAATGCTCTCAATTTAATCAGGGTTAACCTTTATGATCTATACGTACAATAATTATACCATCATGAATAATTATATTACCGCGATGTCGTATGCACGAAATCGATTATATTAGTCGACCTTAAGTGTAGTACATGCATAAGATATGCGCATATAAATTGGTAACTAGTAAGCAACTGATTGGAAATCAATGGTATAATTTATTTAGTTTTTATAGAAAACTAGACACATTGTATTGTATCAAAATTCCCATTTTATCGACTGAATATCTATATTTAGGTCAATAAATATTTATGAATCGAAGAAAAAGAAAATAAATTATGAAACTATTTAATCCTTAATAATGGGTATTAGGAAGAATCATTGTAATTTTCAAAGATAAATTTCCTATATATGAACCGTTCAGTGCACACAATGGCTAACTCCATAAAGAAAAATGTTGAGAAAATCGATGAAACAATGTTTTTTGTTTTTTAAAATTCCCTTTATAATATAAATTCAAATAAATATTGTAGAATGCATAAATACAGGTTTAGTGCATTTGAGTTGCATTATTGCAATGATTTACATTAGAGTATGGAATTAATCAAAATGTCCCTGAAATAAATCATTTATTATTCAATGACCAAAAAAAATTTGTCGTTTTTTTAAGTTAATCTTAATTTTTCAGAAAAGTTATTTTAAACATAAATAGTTATGATTATACCGAGTGCTTTAATACTTAAATTCAAGATTTTTCAAAAAGTGGAGTTAATCAGTCTGTGCACTGAACGGCTCATATAAATATTAGCGAATTCCATATTTATGATAGTTTTTTCGATCCTCAATCGTCTCGTGTTCGTCGACTTCTCATCACATGTTCTCAAATTATTGAAACGATTGTATGATATAATAGATTGATAAATTCATAAGATGCAAGGATGGAAGTTATATACGTTAAATATTAAAATATATTTGACAACGAGTCAGGAAAATAAAACAGAAAAACACACGTACATTTTACACAATAAACATGTCGAACACACTATATAAAATTTTAATACAACAATAGAAAAACATCGGAAAAATTTTCATTCAGCAACAACCAACAAAACAACTACACACACATCTGCGATCATCATCACACCAATTCCAGGCATCATTCACAATATTTTTCCAAACTACATTCTCAAAATACAAACTACGTTCACAAAAAATTTCAAAAAAAATCCAACAACCGCCAATGCGACATCGCCCCGTCGATTCAGCACCCAGACCGAAACCCACCCCGAACACAATTGCGCTTTTCCACCGGGTTTATTCACAATTTACATTGAATAAATAACGCGGGCAACACGCACGCATAAAATTCACGCGAGATTCGCAAAACGGCCGGGCGAGCCAGCGCGGTGCGCCACGCACGCGCACGCTCCACACCACGCAGTGCAATGTCGTTAACTCGCACGCTCTCTCTCCTCGGTCTTGGAACATTTGTTTCCCGAACTTTCCCGGGGAGAGTGTGCTGGGGCTGGTGCACCGAGGAATATTTCGGTTCGGGTCCACGGGAGGCCGTAAAACGCGAAACGTTTTATTGGCACGAACGGGTGTACAATTAAATATACGCACATGTGGAGTAGGGAAAGGTTTTCTGCTTGGGTGTAGTGTGAAATTGGTGTGTGTGTGTTGTGGGTGGGTGTATGGTTGGGAGGGTGGAGCTCCATGGCGAGCGCGAGCGTGTATATGTAGTTGAAAGGGAGAAGTATAATGTGCTTTTGTTTTGTTCGTGTTTTAAATATATTATAGGTAGTTTTTGATTCCACACAAAAAAGAAATCATTTTTATTTGTATAGAAATTTTCATTTTTAACCCTTATCCCGCCACGGTTAATATACATATGTATAATAATTATATAGAGGATAATAATAATAATAATAATAATAATAATAATAATAATAATAATAATAATAATAATAATAATAATAATAATAATAATAATAATAATAATACAGGTTTTACAAAGGTCTCCGTAAACCTTAAAAAGATTATAGGTCATGTGATTTGGAACATTTTAAGTCAAACATACCTTAATCAAAAGAATCATAGTTTTCGAGTTGTTATTATTATATTATTTCGATTTTTATGAAAAAAATCAAAGTCTCAAATTTACGCACTAATAACATTCAAATGAAAAGTAATATGGTAGATATATCATATTTTTTTGTTTGTTAGTTATCCATAAATATGAATAAAACTTGTGCCCTAAGTGTTCAAGTTTTTTTTTTTTTTAAAACATCCCTGTTTGAAGCTCTTTCGATTGATGTATCAAACATACAGATACCTGTCTAATCGATTTTTAAAATTAGAGTACAAAAACGAAATCGAAGGTATGTTTGGTTTAAAATATTCCAAATAAAATGACCTATCGCCTCTTTAAGACTTTAAGAGACCTTTGTAATGCACTTTATAAAAAATATTTTACCAGATTTATTTATTAATTTTAAATGTATTACGACTCAAGTATTTGTAATTTAATTTTGTTGAGCATGAAGTTAAAATTGAGAGACATGTCGGAAAAGCAAATAAAAATTTTCACTCACATATGTTATGCTTCATATTGAATCTTCATTCAACAACCATCGCTCGACTGAATCAAATTTCCCTTCGTAGTTAATATATAATATATTGCGAAACATTTTCAATATTACTCAAGCAATTTACAAGCCTTTCTGTTGCACTGAACGCTCTTTCCATATCAGGAAAAATTCAATGAACTGATGAAAAATGCAATTCTAAATATCACAAAATGATAAAAATGTATATTGATTTGCTCACAACGACGACAGTCAGATGGAAAAAGCACAAGACGCGATGCAACAACGTTTCAAAATAAAACGAAAAAATAATAAAAAAACGACATCACGCACATTTGAATTTACAAAAATTAAACTAATCAATACAATAAAATTTCAAACAACCCAACATATCATTCCATCTCCTAAAATCAACACAACTAAACTACCACTGAACTAACTTCCACCCAAGCAATGCCTACCGAAAAGGGGCCATCGGGCCACAACGGAATGCCAGCAAATTGGCCCGTAAGCCTCCAACCCCCCCCCCCCCCCCCCCCCCCCCCACCCCCCCCCCCCCCCCCCCCCCCCCCCCCCCCCCCCCCCCCCCCCCCCCCCCCCCCCCCCCCCCCCCCCCCCCCTCGCCTCAGTGTGGACGTGTGGCTGTAAATCTAGAGCTCGCTCATCCGTCCGTCGTGCCATCCGTCAAAGGTGATTTGTAAAATGGCGCAAGTCATTGCGTGGCGAAACCGCGCTCCTTTGTCACCATAAAACCCCGCTTTCTTCCGGTTTATGTGTGTGTGTGTGTGCTGTATGGTATGTAGCATAACCTCACCTTGGAATAAAACGGATATGAAATTAAACGCTCGGGCGGGCGCTTGTTGCTCTCGGATGAGGGAAATTTGCAGAGTCGGTGAGTTTTTTAAGGCGGTTATAAAATGTTTTAGGTGTTGAAAGTAATTTTTGGATAAATTTGGTTGGAGAAGTTTGGGTATTTGAATCATTTTAGGGTGTAAATGTATGGTGAGCGTGAGTGTGTCTCATGTTTTTTTCTTTAATGTTGAAAAATTAAATTCGTATGAAAATTTTCTGTTTAAATTGACATGTTTTATTATGTTACATAATACATTGTTGAAATTTATTAATGTATGTGAAGTGTGGGTATGAAGTCCTTCATATAATTTTCAAATAGAAATCTATGTTACAAATAATAATATTTTATGGTACTTATAAATTTTCCTTGAAATGATTTAACTTGAGCAATAATACACTCGTAACGATATGAAAATACAATACAATGAATTTTGATTTTATGCGTGATGAGTTTTGACGTGCATATTTAGTTTTTTTTATTATTTTGAACGTGAAAATTTCAAATCACATAAAATATTGACACACCGTTACACCGGACCACACAAATGCAGTTAGTTTAAATTTTTGAACGAAACCCTCTTTTCCTAATTTTAGCATTCCTAGAAAACAAAAACCCGCAATATTTAACAAAATTTATCTTTTCTTTCTTTGCGTTTTAAATATTTTCGCGATATTTGTGTTTAAAATTTCAATATCAATCGAAAAATTTCGTACGAAGTTTAAATAAAATAATATATTTGTTTTATACATGATTTTTTTTCATTCACTTCACTGGCAGATTTAATCCGGCTTAATAGCAAAACTCGAATAAGTATAATATTATATAATACTTAATTTTAAAATAGCTACGAATTGATTGATAGTGTACAAAAAAAACTTTTATGATTGATTTATTGAAGTAAATTTAAAATACATTATTTTCAGTTTAGTGTGAAAAATATTCAAACGAGTTTCTAATAATAGCAATTTTTACGTTAAGTTAAATATTATAATAAAAAAGCTCCGTACTGTTTTTTTTGTTAATTTTAATATTTGAGAAATCAATATTTTTTTCACGGTGAAATTTAATACACAAACAATTCATTCGAACATACATTTTATAAAAACTATTGAAATTCTGCGAATGACAACTGTAACAATAAACAAACAACTAATTGTTCCAGAATCGAAAATGTTTATGAATCGAACATGTATTTTTCAATTTCGCAATTTTACAATTCAGCGATTTCCACATATAGAATTTGAAATTCATCAATTATTACCGAACATCAGAATTTTTATTCAGCTGCACAACAATAATTCTAACCAACACAAAAAACCAATAAACCCGAATTCGCAAACCGTTAAATAATAAACCACCATTTAAAAGCACTCAACGCCGAACATAATGCATTTCAAAACCGCTTACCCAAACACCGAAAATCAAAATCACCATCACAAAATCAAATCCCCGAAAACCCATAAATCACCACGAATCTTTCCATACAAAAAAAAACAATAATATCGTTCATCAAAAACGAAACGGCGAAACGGCACAATGCGCCCAGAAGTCATAATTTTCCGAGTGTCCTCCGACTTGACACCGGACAGCTATATTAGGCCAAATTACAGTCAATATGTCAGAGGAGGGCCTCTCCTCGTCACAGGGCAAACCCTTCTGGGTCGTGAATGGGCCGATTGATGGATGGCCGCTCCCGAAAGCGTGTCCATATATCATTTTCACACTGTTTGAATCCGGTTAATGCGCTTATACTGTGGGCACAATGGTGCAGGTTCTAGTTTTGACCTTACGATTGTTGGGTAGGTTCTTGGGGGTGGTTCTTTTCGTTGGGATTTGGTTGTGGTTGAATTATTGAAATTGGCGGGTTTTTTTGTGTTTTCGGTTTTTATTGTTTTTTATTCGGAATTGTGGAAATCTATTTTTCTCGAGATCCTGATTGGATTGGAAAAATAATTCACTGGGGTCTCGTATAATACAGTTTTATATAACACGGTTAATCAATTGTGACTTATTTTTGTACGACACGTTTTATATAGCACGGTTTTAGAAAAATAAACAATTAAAAATGTATTAGGTAATGCCTTACTAAGGTAAATAAATTATTTATTGACAATTTTGCATTTTGATATGAATAAAAAAAGCATTATAAGTGCTTAAATTAAGATTCGTAATGAATTTCAGGCGTAATTCATGCTTTACAAGTGCGTAAATTATTATTATTATTATTATTATTCTTTTAACGAATTTCGCGTGTAGTTTGGAAGTTATATATTTATAGTCATATACATTTTCAACCATATCTTAACAAGTTTCGGGTTTACATATTATCCAGTATCAAATCCGAATTTGAAATATGCGAATTTGAAAAAATAATAGATTTCAGGTTGGAGGAATAAATTTTGAACTGAAATACGTATTTATTTTTATTATATTTTAATTCAACTTATAAACTTAATAGATTTTTTTTAATCCATGAATTAAACTCAAAACTAACCTAATATCCAACCTTATGATAAATTCATGAATTTCATAATCAAAATACCGAACAGAGTTTCGATTATATTTGATTAATTTACTTATCATTAACACATCTAATTTATGCACATATTAGAATTTTTTTTAATCCGTGAATTAAAATCAAAACTAACCTTATAGTCAACCCTATGATAAATTCATGAATTTCATAATCAACATACCGACCAGAGTTTCTACTATGTTTAGTTAACAATAAGTTACCTTACATTAACACATCTAACTAATAAACACAATAGAATTTTTTTTAATCCGTGAATTAAACTCAATACTAACCCAATATTCGACGCTATGATAAATTCATGAATTTCATAATCAAAATACTAACCCGAGTTTCTATTATATTAAATTAATTTTCCTATCATTAACACATCTAACTTATGAACATTTTTTTTTTAATCTGTGAATTTAACTCAAAACTGAACAACTTAATAATCAACCCTATGACAAATTCACCAATTTCCCAATCAAAATACCCCCCAGAACTCCTATACAACCAAACCACCCATCATCACCTTATAAAAAAAACTCACCCAAAACACCTCACAACCTACAAACCACCAACAACCAAAACCCAAACACATCAACCAACTCAAAACCGCCCACCACCACCGAACCATTCAAATCGAACCCGGCACGTGCCCGCCGGAGCCGTCTCAATCCGGGAGAGTTTATTATTTAAGGCGGACGCCAACAGATGTCGCGGCAATACGTAGCGGGACCCCTTGTCCCGAATCCTCCCGGAGTGGAAGTATAAATTATTAGAGCATTAATTTGATTGCGCGAACGGCGAACCTTCGGAATCGTAATGCGGAACAATGAGGGGACCACCGCACCCGGCGTATCTCGATCGGCCCGGGCAATAATGAAATTTGCGTTCGGTGCGATATAATTATGTCGCGATGTATGGGCGGGGGGTAGGGGGGTTTTTAGGGGGGGGTGGGTTTTTTTTTGGGTGGGAGTGACCTGAAGGATGTGTTGTGATGGGTGGGTTTTGGGGGTTGTGAAAATTTTGGCGTTTTGCGATGTCGGTGTTGTCGAATGTGACATTAGCGGTATAACCGGTATTGATTTTTTTATACAAATAATACAAAAATAATCAGTTTTTTGGCAATAGAATCGGGGCTTTGGAGTGAGAATTTTTTTGAGTTATTACGCTTCGGCATCAAAGAATTATACTTGTTCCGGTTCTGATTAAATTTAATTAATTATTCAAATATTTGATCTAGAATATAAAAATACACAAATAAAAGTAATTATGCAAATTAATACGGGCATATGAAAATTCCTTTTTGGACTCTAAACTAGTAAAAAGAACAGTTTTCAAATACTTTTAAACAATTTCTAAATATAATTTTGATGTATTTTTCGATACAGTTTTTCTATTAATGAGCATTTTAACAATTTTTTTTTTAATTTTAAAATATACCGGTTTATTTATAGTACCAGAGGTCGAATCACCGATATTGGAATCTCTAGCGGGGATTATACGCACGAGCGTCTCTGAAAAATGACAAAACATGTCATATTACGTGCGAATAATGAAAAAAGTTCGAACTCAACCCCTTCACGATCATAACGACTTTGTAACGCGGATAGTTATGACTTTGTTCAGCGAAAGGTTTCAGTACATCTAGTGCAAATTGTACGGATCCGACGCCGAATCGCGCATCAACATGTTAATGTGGCAAAATAAATAAAGCCCGAAGATCCATTACCAATATAGAGCGACATAATGTCAAAGAACTTTTCGAGCTGTGCGCTTCGAGCTAAATGCAAAATGCAAATTTAGCAGTTTATGCGCAGTTTGTCATCAGGATCGTGTGTACCGAGCGCTCTCGCAAAGTTTTCCCGTTATGCAATGTATGCACTCGATAAAAAGCCGAGTCAAACTTTAATGACGTCATCTATTAATCCTCTACGGTGTAGACGGCTTAGTATTAAATTTATATTGCTGGTTAATTTTCTAGTTGTTTATTATTATAGTCGGGTATGACTTGTGTGTTGGTGAACCGGTTATGTGCTTCTGTTATTCAAAAGACAATTATTGTCGGTATTCGCTGGTAAATGCACTAGAGTACATATGTGGATTCTTTGGGAATG
Source organism: Hydropsyche tenuis (assembly GCA_009617725.1). Classification (NCBI taxonomy): domain Eukaryota; kingdom Metazoa; phylum Arthropoda; class Insecta; order Trichoptera; family Hydropsychidae; genus Hydropsyche; species Hydropsyche tenuis. The sequence goes on from VTON01000051.1 coordinate 1,291,915, forward strand.
TGTTGCTTGTTTAGTAATTGAAATTTGATTCAGCTTGCCTTTTGTGATTCATGGGAATTCTATTATGAATAAAAATGTATTTAACCATTTCTAATTAACGAAATTGTTTAACTGTCACGTTTTTTTCTGTCAATAAATAATATTTATTTCATATAAATTTTATTAAATAAATTGGAATATAAAAACGTTTAATTAAATGTCATTTTTTTCGCATAAATATAAAGATTGATTTTTTGTGAATAAAATAAATACTCTTAAATGTTGTTGACTAAAATTCAAATTATTTCATCGGAAAAATATTTTAAATTGAAAAATTAATCTCTTAAAATGTTTGAATTCTATTTACTTTATTGTGTATAAAAATTTTGTAATACACTACACAAGTTGTAAACAAGCAAAGTTTATCGATTTCTGAAAACTGGTTTATCGGGATAACTTTGGTAAATTTGAAAACCGCATGTAGATACTAAATTAATTAATTACAAAATCAAAAGCGGTAACATTTTAACACAAAATCGCTTCTACCAAAAGCGTACATACAATACTATACTAAAAATCAACCTCGCCATTTATTTCAAAAATAACTTATCATATTACGCTTCTACAAATACAATTTTTAAATTCCAAAACCAGTTCACCCACATTCAACCAATTCTCGCACAAAACCCACTAAACAACTCAAACTCCAAACTCGGCACATCGATCGCACCCTATCGCCACTCAAACTTCAATCATTCCAAGATCGAACACAGATACCCCCCTTTTTTTAATAAAGACAACTCCAGATCGAGCCTATTTAAAAAAATCTCAACGACCTCATTCATTACGAGATGAATACGGATCGTGAGCGGCATACGAATCCTCGAAAAGGCGGACTTCGCAGCGGCGATCGCTCAAAATTTTTTTTAACCCCTTATCGTCCTACGCGACACTGGTCTCCTTCTATCTCCAGGAATGGTATAAGGACAGAAAAACCTTTATTTTCTCGCCCCCGTCAAAGGGGATCCGATCCGCGTAAGTGGTTATCGTCCGGGTAAACTTGCCGAGCATTAGTAGAATCGAGCGGTGAAAGGATTTGCTCGCTTCACAGGAATTTGCTTTCATCAAAAAAAAGGGAAAAAATTGCAAAAGAAAAAAGGCTGGTGGAAAAATGAAAAGGGGACGTCTCTCGATATTTTTTCACCCGATACAACGAAACGATTGCACTTAAGATAAAAAAAAAGAAGTGAAGGGAAAAAAAACCGAAAAAGTTTTCCCGTATTTTCTACTTTTTCAGTCCTCGTCCAAAAAGAAAATGCCCCCGTTCTTTCTCTATTCTTGCTTATTTATTTTTTCAACCCCGTTCGTTCTCTGTATGGGTACACGTTTTGTTTTTTTTTGTTTTTCACCGAATCTCCGTTTGCTTGTGATTTTCATTTATGATTTCATTTTCGCATCGATGAAATATTAAAAGTCACTTGCTTCAGACAGTCGAGCGATGTGTAAATATTGCGATTTTCAAAAAATATCTGCATACTCTCATTCAAATAAAACAATATTATTTTATATTGTAATATAATAAGATTTATCTAAATATTATTTTTTTCCAATATAATAAATATTTATATTTCTAGCTAAGTATACATGAATTTAAAATGAGCAATTTCATAAGTACAAAGCACAATTTTAAATACAAAAGAGCATCTCACTTGCATAGGAAAAAAATAACTTGAGGCTGCAAGGATTCGGAACTCTAGCGTAATGAGGGCACTTTCAACACTTTTCCTCGCGTTCCGTTTTAAAATTCGCACCGTTCATTTTTTCCTCCAAGAAAAGTTTTAGATTCGCACGGTTAGATCTTTCGCTAATTAGATTATGCCTTTGCTTGCATTTAACTTCCTCGAGTTGGCCTAAGAAAATCGCCACCGGGAAAACCACTCAAACCGAAACTTGGACGGCAAAAACTGTGTCGAACCGATTCAGCATTTCCCGATTTTTATTTTCTCTGAATAATTATCGACTGTGCGGGATAAATTTGATTTGAATAATTTATACTATGTACTATATATGAATATTTATTGGGTGCGATTTAATTGTGCCTTGAAAAAATATACAATGTGCCATAAAACAAATTATTCGTTCAATTGAATAATATTCTATGTACTATTTTTCTGGTGCATTAAAGAATTTCATATTGGGCGTCATTTTGTTTGTAGTGTGGAATTAAAAAAAAATTGTATTATAATGTGAGCATTAAAAAATATGAAATGAGTAATAGAAAAAGTAGGTTTGAGCATTGAAATTATCAAGAGGTTTCAACTTCGCTAGAGTAAAGTTTCCTCCATAGACAATATGTTATAATACAACTGTTAACTGTTTCCTTTTTTCATCATTTTAATTTCATATAATTTTCATTCAATTTAAACAATTTGGTCCATTTTAGATTCTATTATGAAAGTTGTGATTGGTATTTTGCCCTATTCGCATTTACGGTGTCGCCGCCGATCTTTTATTTATATTCATTCTAAAGCACGTTTTATTCATTTAAGATACAGATATTTTTTCAATGACCAATATATAATAATTTTTCGAATGCTCGCGCAAAATACACACATTATTTTTTTTAATGCTCACTAATTTTATTAAATGCTCAGAAGAAATGCACTTTTTTTGTAAAATGCACATTTAAATTTTCCCCATATATATTAAATATGCCTCAGATAGACAGACAGACAAACTTTCATACTTATAATAGTATAAATAAACTTTTTCTACTACAAATAATTATTCAAACTGAATAAACCACACGAAACGAGGCAATTCACTTTGAGACAAAACAATTTTTTTAAATAAAATAAAAGGATATTTAAATCAATGGTTTAGCCATTTAGAAAGCTCACTTTTTGGATATTTAGACGAAGCCGTTTCCGCATCAACGAACGGCATCTGCTTTTTAATACTTGCGATGAAAAATCGCTTACTTCGGCGTCGTTATGGCAGTCGGTGTCTACGTTGGCGAAACCGTCTGTATCTGTGCCCGTTGATATTTTTACGTGTACAATTTATTTTCGGTTGCGGAATTTAAGTTACTTATTCATTACTCGACTAAGTGTTTTAAAGCGCTAAAAGGCCGAATGCTCCGGCGGCCGTAAAGAGCTTTATAAACAATAACGCGGCTTAAATGCGCTGATTTACGATCGCGCCCAAATGAAAATATTCAAAGTATCGTTTTTACATTGTAATATGATATTTTTGCGGAACAATATCCAAACGTCGAATATTGTGCGGTTTCTTTGTTAATTTTCGCAGAAAAAGCGCGACGTTGCAGTATTTTTGATCGAACCGATTTCTCAGACGAAATCAATTAAACGAGTATTATCTTAGTCGGAAAATTAATTCTAGATTTTAAAATTATCGAAGACTTTAATTTAATGTTTATCAATATCAGATGTAATCTTCGAATTTCACCACTAACCATTAATTTGTTCGTCCAAACTTTTTATTAGGTATATAAATTGACGCCGTGATTGAAAGCGTGCGCGAAAATAATACACGGTTCGCACAAAATTTGAATAAACGAACGGCCACACAGACCAGAGGTCACATAAATAAAAAAATCGAAAAGAAAATAAAAAAAATACTGAAATAAACTGTCGGTCATGAATCAAAAATTGACGTTTTTTCTCGAGAGAAGGGTACCCGCCACGTACAGGGGAAACAATACCGCCTTTTTACTCTATTTCTCCATATAATGTGATCGTACGAGAGTCGAATTTTTGACTGATATTCACTATATTTCACTAACTGAACATGGTTCGACCATTTTTGGTTTGACGTTTACGTATGATCGAGTGAAAAATACTATTTCAATTTTTCTCCATCAATTTTCCCGAAGAGTATAAATTAATATTTGTATAACATGTATGTAATTCACTAATTTGAACACCAAATCGAATCAGGAATCTTTTATTTTTATATATAATATTATCTAATACAAGCTGTTCCATAATGTATCCATATTTTTCGTTTATACATATTATTTCACTATATAATCTCCATAGCTTTTAAGTACAACTTTTCCCACTTTTCCTAGTTTTCATAATGATCAAACCTTTTGAGCAAAGAAATAGCAGTATAAAATATTGATTATATATAATATTTCATTGCATGAATTTTCATTTTTCGGCAAAAAAATATTTTAGTCTAATTATAATATTAATATTTTTAATTTTTCAACTCTATTTGATGAAGGGAGAATAATAATGATCAAAAATTTATTTTTGTGAAGTTTAGCGCCTTAATCCACTATATTTTAATTTTTCAGTACAATCCGAATATAGTGAATTTGAAAAAAATATAAAATAAATGGATTTTTAAGGCTATGTGAAAAATAAACATACTTTAATAAATGACACTGAAAATAAATTTGATGAACAATACAAAAATGAAAAACTTTAAAAGTTTCGAAGATGCTCTCTCTATCTGAAGATTCATTCAAATATACTATCCAAAACTAATGGATTATTTATGTAATGACCAGGTTTTAAAACCACTACTGATTTTAAATATGGCTATTTTTAAAATACGTGACTATTAAAAACGAAGCATTGATTTTTTCCTAATTCTCCCCATATATTTGAAAAAATCCCGAATCGCTTCGGCTCTGGGAGCTGAAACGTGACGAATATAGCACAATAAATATCATCGGAAGGAATTGGAATGGGCCGCCATCAGTTACAGTCCAGGACACGGAAAAAATAATACGAAATGATTAACTGTACCCTAATTTTTGTACGAGGAAAAGCCATTAGAGGCTCCGCCGTCCCCCAAAAACGAGCCTCGGGCGTCGATATAAAAGCGACACGTTACACTGAAGTGTTTTTGTTCAGACACCTCTCTGTGGCACACAATATAAAACAATAACAATGGATTTGTGGATGTTTGCGATATTGTGGATGTGTGAATTTATGGATTTCAATGGTAGTATGTGTGCTGCGTTACACCGCCTTTGATAGATCGATATTTCCGTGGATTGTGTTGAATTTTATACGAAATTTATTTTAAACAATAAACTGGATTTTATATTTTGTAGCGCTGTCACAATATGTGTTTTTTGTTGTTTGGATGCATTCATTGAATAATCTAGTATTATATAAAAAAAGTTGTTTATTCATAGATTGTATATCATGAATCGCTAAGTCTGTCGTCGGACTCAAAAACACGTCCGGGATCCAGATTCTGTTGCGTTTCGATGGGTGATTTGTATAATTCCTAAATCTCAAAGATAACAATACGAAATACGGACGTCTAGACTATGAAATTCTTTTAATTGTATTTTTAATTCAAATAAAACAGTCTGGCAAGCATTTTGAATCGTATTGTGTATTTATCGGCATAGAAATATACTCGAGACAAAATGAGATAATCCTGTTTTATCATTCCAAGACAAATCTATTTCAATTAGTACAAAATCAATACTCAATTTTCCGAAGATATGTTTGAAAAGTTTTCAAAGCTCTTTTAAAATTAGTTATTTCTTATGAATTTGAACATAATTCATCAAAGTTAATGTTGTTTGATTTAATAATTAATACAATGCGAAGCTTAGAATTTTAGAATTGACTAAGCCTAAGTAAACTACAATTATTACATTGATTTGATTAATAACTAGTAACATATTATTTTACATAGATATATTTCAATCAAGATGATATTTAACATAATTATACTTTAAAATTAATAATACATAATATATACAATATTCATAAAACTTCGATAGTTCTTCGTTTGAAAAACAAGAAATTTTAAATAATTCCATGGTCATACTGAAAAATCGCTCGAAAAACTTTTCAACCCTCCCAAATAGAATACATAGACATTTAAACGTTCATTTCAGTTTCAAATTCACAATGCTCTATATTTACGATAAAAAGCAATTACCCACATATTTATAAAATGAGCACAATTCATTGATCCAATACATTCACCCACCGACAAAATCCTACATAAACCCATCACATTTTTTTCTAATTACGACCGTTACCTTACAACACAACAAACTGTTGCACAAAGGGCTGCACCCGATCGATTATATTCCCGAAACTTAAAAAGCAAACTCTTCGAAACCCTCCCGAAGGGACGAAAGGGGATCAGCGGGACAAATAGCCACGGGGCGAAACAGCACTCGGCTAATGTCGACTGCTCAACACCCACCGAAAAACATCCCTGCTCACAGGATATTCAGAAAATATTAATCGGTTTCGATAAATCGTCTTTTCGATTAATTTTTTTTTTCAATACGGTTTTTACACTTCGAATTCGTCGATTTTAACTTCAAATTCAACGGTTTTGGCTTCAAATTGGACTAGAGGAAAGTGTTATCGGCCGAGTCCGATTTTTAAAATTATATTGTTAGATTGACCAGTTTTAACTTTTTAAAATTTTGGGTTTGTTTTTTCGATGCTCTTTGAATAAAATTACTCATGTAAATATTTTCGAGTTTGCTAACTGGTCCGCCGAACTAGAGAGGCCAAATGAGGCTAAATGTTTTATATTATAGTTCTGTAATTTACTGGTGAATTTTTAATATTTACCAGTAAATTTAAAAAAAATTGTTTTTTGAATATTTTTGAAAAATATTGTTATTTTTTCTCTAAGTATTTTTGGTTTTTCGCTATTTTCCCAGTTTTTATTCAAAATTTAATTTTCCGATAATTAGTAAAAAAAATCACCGGATAACCGGTTAAAAATCACGGTAAATTTCGCTTCCTACTCCGAATCTCAAATTTTTACGTTTAAGTTTGCCGACCCTGATTTTATACCAATGAGTAATCAATGAAATTCATTACTATAAATTCTTGTTGATTTGTTGAATTTGAACTGTAAAACGCCTAATTTGAAAGGTAATTTATTAAATTTGAAGTTTAAAACGCTTAATTTAAAATTTAAACCGTTAATTTGAAGAGTAAAAATTGTATATATTTTTCAACAAAATTGATATTATTGGCGACAAATAATAACGAAAAATATTGTATAGATTTTGATATTAAATATAATACATATTTACATGACTTATCGATGTCATAGAATTTTCAATTACAAAAAAATATTCGATATTCGATAAAAGCATAAAGAGTTTGAGTCCATTCTGTATCATGTATAAAATAAAATACACCCCTATTATTTTTCTTCGTTTCGTGCTAAAAGCTCGATCCACGGCTGCCTAAAACCCTGCTAGAGCGTACCTTCCCCTCTTGGAGCCGGTACATTTCGTAATGCGCGTGTTCTTTGTACATTGAAAAAAATATTTAATTAACTCGGCAGGCCTTTTGTGAGCACGCAGTAAATATAATCTGACTCGACTCGTAAAGAATGAAGCGGTTGCTTTGGTGTTGTTGCTGCACAAGACGGGAATTTCGGAAGCGGGGTGTCGGGATCGGTTTACATGTTCTTCCATCTTTTTCGATATCGACGTGTTGTTTTTTTTGCGTTCATTTTCGGTGATTCGAAACTCGTTAAATGTATATTTTGGAATGTTTTCGCACGCAAACCGCAAGGTGACGGTCCAAATCCTTGCGGAGCCATCGCGCGATAGCGTTATCACAAAGGCGAGGTATAAATAAAACCTTTACGCTTTTCATACAACCTTTTCGAGATAGTGTGCTCGGTTTTGCTTTTTTCACTTTTCGTCGCGAAAATGTTAGAGTCGAAAACATAATTTAGTGATGTTGAATATATTCACTTGAATATATTTTGAAATAATAATATGAACGGAATTTTCTGCGTTTTTCTTAAACTTTAAAAGCTCAAAATATAATATAAAAAAGGTACTTTTGACATAATATATACGGGCGGACATACTAATATACTGCACCCGTGTAAGTCAAAAGCTTAAAATATGTATTGTTTATTAAATGAAACATATTAGTTTAATGCATAAGTTTCATTGTATTTTTTTGATGGTTAAAAATTTTTCTCCTTTCTCCGAACTAATGAAATGATATCTGTATTTAAACTATTCTATCCCGTGGATGATACTTTTTTTCAGTATGTATTAAATTTTGGTCTAACCAGTAAACAATTAATATTCCGTAGAAATTTTTGAAATATTTAATAATACAGTTCATTTGTGGCATTTTTCGCTCTACAAAATTTATATAAATAACAACGCGACTGCAATCAAAAATACTCGTAATATGTCCAGTAGAAATGCAATTATCGTTACAATAGCTCAAATGTGGTTTCAAAAGTCAGATCTGACAGTTTTCATCAACGTGATAATGATATGTTACTGGTACTTTTACATGATTCACGTAAAAATATCAAAGAAATCTTGTTAAAATATGAGCCGACCAATAAAAAAGTGCAATACCTGCATCGCATCGAGTCGGTTAAAAAATACAATATTTGATTTTTTTTCAAATACGACGAATCTTTTGCATTGACCAAATAATTCTTTAAAAAATATATTTTGAACAACCTAACATCAACTTTTAATTTATATAACAAAAAAAAACGCTTGTCTCCAACACGACTTTTCAACAGCGCCAATAAAACCTTTGCTCGCTTCCAAGCCTCTCATTCAATTACGTTAATTTCCCTCTATGATTATCGTGATTATTGTAATCGAGGCGCGTTCGTGCTTTCAGTAATTTAACGCGCGTGTCTCGGCAAACAATGACACGTTACGAGTCGGGTGGACGCAATAATTCTTCGTTAGCCGCGGACCACCCATTACCGCTTTCCGGATAAGGAAAATTCTGGAAATTATCGAAGGTCGGCGCCTAGGGAGGCTTTCGGGGAAGGGCACGATGGGGTTAAATAGCCGCTCGATTCGGCAATCTTACACGCATCTAGAAATGTTAAATTGCTCTTTTTCCACGTTTTTTCGGCTGCGAGTGATTCGCTTCGGTTTTTTGTCGGTGTTATTGTGCGTGTGCACGTTATGAATGAATTTGGCGTGAAAAAGTGGACAGTTTCCTTTGTTTTGTTGTGAAGAATGATTTTTTTGTGGGTATCCTGTGGATAATATAAGTATTTGGGTCAATTTGTTCTAAGGTATCGGCTGTTTCACGGTTGAGGCGGTGCGATTTGTTCTCGTTGTTCTTGCGGCTGCGTCGTTTCTTCATAATTAATTAACCAGTTAATTAACATTTTTCGCAGCGGGAACAGAAGAGAAACTTCCGTTCGTCCTTCGTCTAACTATGATTTTGATTAATAATTAATTTCACGCTACGGCGAACTTGCTCAATCGAAACGGGCAATTTTGTTTATTTTTTCCTTCGCGTTAAGAAGTTTGTTCGAAAATTTATATTGCCGCTTCTCGAATCCACAATTATATACAACGGCGGTAGAAAAAAATCTCGATGAATTCAACAACTTTTGATTTATTTCTTTCGCCGAAAATACAACGGATGCCCGTCGTAACTTCGCACTATCCGAGTCGGATTTCGGTCTGTGAATTTTCACGATTTTCCCGAAAATTTTGGAGAAGGACGAATACGATTGGGGGCTATTCGTGGGTTCGAAGGCACTCCGGGCAATTACGTGTGCCAAGTACTAAGTCGGGTGATTTATAATATGCAGGTCACATGTAAGCAACACTGCGATGGCAGGCCAGATTTAGATTGGCCTCATAATTAATTTTCGTACTACGCCCAACCTCACTCTTACGTTTAATACACTTATACGCAATAATAAAACATTCGTAAATTAATTTTATTCGTATTAATGTCGACGGTACGAGGCGAAAACACACGCTCTGCGTTTAGGTTTTATTTTATGTGCACGTTAAAAAAAGGCTTTTCCGTATCTAAAATTTAGAACTCGACGCTTTGAAAATGCAGTTGCGACATCCTGTTGTTGCATTACAATACAGTAGGGTATTTCAATTAATAATTAAAATTAAATATTTTATTATTTAAAATATCTTTTAAATGTTTTTTTTTGTCACATTATATTATTATTTTTATGAAACAATTAGTAATATTTTAAGCGTTATAAGCGTAATGAACGTTATTTTATTTTAAAATAGATGAATTCGTTAAAATGTACGTGAATATAATTAAATTTAATATTTGAAGCCCCTTTCGGCGTTATTTTATAAATGCACAGACGGTACACATGTTTTCGTAAGTACGTTTCTCTCAAGCTAACTATTCCAGCATGTGCACTAAGTACGCTTTCATACATGTTAAAATTTGAATAGATTCATTGTTTCTAAACGCTTCAAACTCGCATGACCAACATCACAGGTAAGTTTCTATTGAAAATTGCGAAAACAATTCTCATATTTGTTTATACACATGTAAATTTTTCATCGATTCGCCGCCCCACACTTTTTCCGTAATGAACGCCGCAAAAGCAATTCAAAAATTTCGATCAGATACACACACGCACACCATCCGATGGATAAATTTACCATAATTGATGGGAGCAGTAAAAGCGATAGAGCGCTAAGCTAAAAGTCGTTTATCATGCGTCAAAGCCACGTGGCTTTGTTTCCCTTACTTAGCCTTTTCCGCGCATTTCACCCCAGGTCTTTTTACCGCCGCGCGATTTTCGCGCTATTAAACCGAACCGAGAAAAGCTTGGCGAAAAAATGCAAAGAAAAAAATTGGGAAATGCACACGGCTGAGTCATAGACTCTTGGGGTGCATAAATTGCAGTTTACGCTAAGTGCAGTCGGTTCACGGAAAACTGCACGTTCGTTAGTAAGTGTACGTATTTCCGCACATTTGTACGGCTCGACAAGTGATGAAACACTCGGTGATTGTTTTTATTGTTATTAATATATTAAACTCGGATTTTTAAAGGTTTTCTTTTAAATTTGTTTAATTAAATAGATTTATATTATTAATATGATTTATTCGATCAAATAGAAGAAAAACAGAATTCTTATAGTATTTTATTTTTGTTTTCGAGAGTCTGAATTAAAAATTTCTCATCTCATCAAATGTATTAAAATTTGATTATTTTATATCAATTATCAATTATATTATCTGATATTCATAAAATTGAAATATTGTTTCGAACAAGACTAAAAATTCGGATAAAAACGTCATAAACCAGGATCCACAAGAAAAAAAATCCAATCAAAAATCTATTTTTACGTGAAAAAATCCGTTTTTAAATTGATATTTCCAGAAATATAAAACATGAATGATGTAATCTTATATTATAATAAATCACAACTATTTTTTATATTAATATTCGAAAGAAATCGTACATCAACATATGCGACATAACATAATGTACAAAACTGGCGTCAATTGTGATTTAAACAATATTAAACTTTTTTTTAATGCTTATTAATTAAAATAATAATAATTATAGCCGATCCATAGATAATTTAGACACGTTATTTTTATTTGAATTTATAGGTATATCGAAAAAAATCAAATATTATATATATTTTTTTAATTTTGTCGGAACACGGAGCGGAGCGGAACAAGTACTTTTATGCCGGAGCGGAGCAGGAGTGGAACAACTCAAAAAAGTGCTCGTTCCAAAACCCTGATGTGTGGGGCACTGCTCCACTTGCCCTTAAAGACAACCCGCCACCGGTAACCATACATTTTTCCACACGAAATCTATCCCCATATAAAAAGAGAATCTGGCACACTCTCATATAACTGATTTCCTAACACTTCCCCCATATCACCAACACCCAAATTACACCAACAAACAAACCAAAACCCATCTCCAATTTTATATGATAACCATACATTTTCCCACACGAAACCTATCCCCCATATAAAAAGAGGATCTGGCACACTCTCATATAACCGATTTCCTAACACTTCCCCCATATCACCAATACCCAAACTACACCAACAAACAAACCAAAACCCATCTCCAATTTTATATGATAACCATACATTTTCCCACACGAAACCTATCCCCCATATAAAAAGAGGATCTGGCACACTCTCACACAACTGATTTCCTAACATTTCCCCCATTATCACCAACACCCAAATTACACCAACAAACAAACCAAAACCCATCTCCAATTTTTATATGATAACCATACATTTTTCCACACGAAACATATCCCTCATACAAAAACAGGATTCGGTACACTCTCACACAACCGATTTCCTGTAACTCTTCCCCCATTATCACCAATACCCAAACTACACCAACAAACAAACCAAAACCCATCTCCAATTTTTATATGATAACAATACATTTTCCACACGAAACCTATCCCCCATATAAAAAGAGGATCCGGCACATTTTCATACAACCGATTTCCTGTAACTCTTCCCCCATTATCACCGACACCCAAATTACACCAACAAACAAACCAAAACCCATCTCCAATTTTCCACACGAAACCTATCCCCCATATAAAAGAGGAACACTCTCATATAACCGATTTCCACTTTATCACCAATACCCAAACTACACCAACAAACAAACCAAAACCCATCTCAAATTTTTATATAACCATACAAAACCTATCCCCATATAAAAGAGGATCTGGCACACTCTCTCACACAACTGATTTCTAACATTTCCCCATTATCACCAACACCCAAATTACACCAACAAACAAACCAAAACCCATCTCAAATTTTTTATTGATCCCCATACATTTTTCCACACGAAACATATCCCTCCCAAAAAATTTACACTCTCAACAAATTTCCTGTAAAATCACCAATACCCAAAAAACAAACCAAAACCCATCTCCAATTTTTATATGATAACAATACATTTTTCCACACGAAACCTATCCCCCATATAAAAAGAGGATCCGGCACATTTTCATACAACCGATTTCCTGTAACTCTTCCCCCATTATCACCGACACCCAAACTACACCAACAAACCACCGCAATCCATACGCACCTCAAGCCCACCCTCGACCTCGCCGCCCTCCCGGAGGAAAACCCACCTCCCCAAAACCACCCACCTCCCCAAAACCACCCACCTCAAAAAAACCAAAAAGCCGGCGCCGGGAACACGATCGTCTATGATTCGAGCCCGACATTAAACTTTCAACCGGCCGACACAAAGAAGGTCCCGGCCCCGGGTCGCACCCGACGAATCCATTCGGCGTCGTCAATTATTCACCGGGCCGTAGAGGAGATTCGGGAAACGACGGCCGGGTTCTTTCGCGGGTCGGATCTAATTATAAAGATGCTGGCGGAATATTTCATAGGAGTCGTAAAGGCGGGCGCAATTATCGCGCGCGCTGAATTATTCGGGGGCGTGTTGGCGGGATGTGGAAAGAATTGTTTTCTGCGGGGAATTGTTGCGGGAATCGGTTGGGGGTTGCGGTTTTTTTTGTGTTTTTTATATTTTGAATTTAACTTTTTAAAGTTTAATTTGAACCTTTTACGAATCGAATTTGATCGTGAGGAATTTATTGAAATTTCGCTAAAAAAAATCGTAAGTTAATTCTATGTGATTAATAAAATACAATCTATTCTTTAAGTTGACTTTAATAGTCTCACAAGGAGAAGCTCTCAGGTTCGGAACGAATTTCTCAATGAAATTTTTTTTTTTCAATAGATTACCTTTATTGTATCGATATGGTAAAGTATAAAAGCGCACTATCAAGCCAATTTAATTAAAAACGACTTCAAAGTTCGTATCGCTTATATATTTTTGTGAGTAAACGCTGTACAATAAACACCGTCATTTGTTTGTTGTACGGCGTTTATTTAAACACACATATAAGCGATACGTCAATATATCGAAACTTTGAAGTCGTTTTTAATTAAATTGGCTCGATAGTGCGCTTTTATACTTTACCATATCGATACAATAAAGGTAATTTGTTGAAAAAAAAATTTCATTGAGAAATTCGTTCCGAACCTGAGAGTTTCTCCTTGTCAGTTATAATAAATCAATCTGAAAATAGGTACAGTTTTTAAAGTTCAATGTGAACCTTTTATGAATCGAATTTGACCTTGAGGAATTTATTGAAATTTCGTTGAAAAATCGTAAGTTGATTCTGTGTGATTAATGAAATACAATCTATTCTTTAATTTGACTTTAATATTCTCAGTTAGAGATTTTTACAAATTTCTACATACATAATTAATTACATACATACAATGTTCAATAAATCAATTTGAAAATAGGTACAGTTTTTACACATCAAATTCAATGTTTTGCACTTCATATTCAATCATTTAAATTTTTCTCAAATCAAATTCCACCATGAGAAATTTATTGAAATTTCATAAAAAAAAAAGTGTAAGTTAATTCGTTGAAATTAATAAAATACAATCTATTCTTCAATTTGATTTTAATTATTTCAATTGATAATTTTCATAAATTTCTATATACATAATTAATTGTATTTTTTAATAAATCAATCTGAAAACAAGTATAATTTTATATTTCAAATTCAACATTTTACACTTCAAATTCAACTATAAGAAATAAATGTTAAGACCATTGTAATAGTAATCAATAATAGTATAATTTAATAATTCAATAGTAATGAAAATAATTACTATGAATTATTGTTGATTTGTTGAATTTGAAGTGTAAAAAATGTGCGAAGAATATGTACCTAACTTTTTTTTTATTTTCCATGAAAGCATGAAAAATGAAGCAAACATAAATTTGCGATGATTGAATTTGATTTGTAAATGGTTAAAGCTATATAGAGCAAAGTGTAGAATGCACTGAAAGTTTATGTAACGGTTTCGGTAAGGTTATGTGTAACGATTTCGGTTCGGTTGTGTAACAATTTCGTGATGAAGTATGGAGATGAGTTTATAAAGGTTCTTTGAATATTTATAGGGAATTTAATTGAAGTAAACATACATATAAAACGCAAAAAATCTTGCGTTTTTTTGAAATTTGATAACATCTGTTGGTGTGCATCCCCTATATTGGCCTTATTAAAAAAACAAATGTTTTTTTGTCAAATATGATATACCTACAGAAAGCTGACATCAGAGTGTCGCGATGTGATTAAAAAAGTCGTCGAGGACTGAAGGCCCAAAGCACGATATTGTAAATCATAAAAAAACTTATTCTAGAAGATGAAAGTCATTAAAAAAAATAATTTTGATGTGGAAGTCAAATTTTGGTTCAATGTTGTTTAAATTTCACAAAAATGCAAGATTCTTTATTTTTTTCATGGAAAACGCAATTATAAAAACGTTACATAACGTTAGGTAACATATAAATTATAAAAAAAGCAAATTCACTAGTTTTTATAAAAATTGCACACTTTTGTCTAGGGCAAGTTAAAAGCTATTCATTTCTTCGATGACCAATTATTGAATTTAATTATCAAAATTATTATTTAGCCTATTTTTTTTCAAATCATGCCCATTTTTGACAAAACCACTAACAGACGAAATTTATACATACGTTACGTAGATTTATTTCTCAATCCAATTTATCGCCGATAACGAATGTAAATCTCGGGAATGACCGACATTAGAAAGAGTAAAACATAGCGATTTAAAATTAGCGAAGGCTATCGCGTGACTGTGATTTCATACGAAAACAAAGCAGGTATTAAATTCGTATTCGAAAAACACTAATTTTAAACGTTGGAATCAATTTGGCCGTTATTTCGCAAAATGACTCGAGCGCACACAATAACTTTTTTTTCCACTCGTTCGGTCTTTGAAACTCCGATTTTGTATATCGTGCAAAATTTGTATTAGTCATCGCGATCTAATTCGAAAAAAGGATTCACGAGAATGTGTATCGGTGTGTTCGTGCAGAATTTGTTTCTCAAAAACGAAATCGATACATTCTTCGCGTATAAAAGAAAAATTTCCAACTCCAATATCGTATTATGATCGAAGATAAACAAAAACGGTTTTCTAATGGACATTTAAGATACGGAAAAACGCTTGATACGTAATCGACGTCGTTAATGCGTTGCGTCGTACCGAAGTGGGTTAAATAAATGTACATAATTCGACCAATTTTCACGCTCTTTCGCAATTTCCCGCGATCCGAAGGATTTTCGCGCGCAGATTTTCCCCGCTGTCGGGCCTTTTCCGAAAGGGGTTTTTCACCGTGAAAATTTTTTTCGGCACGAAACGAAAAATGATACATTCTCAAAACGTTACGTTTCGCGTACCGGCGTTTTTGGGAAATATTTTATTTTTCTTAATGCGACCGGTCACGCGAACGAAAGTGAAATTTGCATGAAAATAAATACACGCACCTAACGTATTTATAAACACGGATAGATACATCATTTTGCATACTTTGAATATCCTTTTATTCAAAAAAATTCATACTCGTAGGATAAGTTATGGGAAACAATGTTTGTTGAAATTTTACAAATATTCCTTTTTCCATTCACGAACTGGTACAAAAGTATCGGTTTGAATAATTTTCATTGATTGTATTACTTTCATGAAAATTTTATGCGTTCATTCAGAATTAAATTCGCACGGAGCTAGATCATGCAATTTTTCTTTGAATAACGAAATATAATTAATTGTATTCAAAAATAATTTATACCACTAAAGAAGTTATGCTGTACACAAGTCTGTAAATCACTATTGTATTAACAAGGCTGTCCGTCATTTTATTGTAATATATTGCCTCGACTAATTTTTAAGCCATTTTGCAATATTATGTACTTATTGCGTGTATACAATTTTAATTAATGGTCAAACACGGGCAATTCATTATAAAATATCACATTAAAATAACGAACATAAAACGCCCTCGACGATTTAGTACGCCGTGCTCGCTTATTAATATTTAAGCATTATTAAGTCGAAATAACATTTTATTTACGATGATTAAATTGAAATAAAAATGCGTAAGAGGGCATTAAAATTAGTTGAAAAGCAAATTTTATCTTATTTAATTCACAGCATATCAACAAATAAGCGAAATTGCCTCCATAAAATTTACGGAAGCAACAAAAATTTACATCTAATTTATATGAAAAAGTACTATAAAAATATAAGTTATAAACTGAAAAAATTCTTATGATCGTAACTCTTCAAATTTTTATGGTATCAGATGGTTACTAACGGATTAAAAACGAGACAACTTTTCATCTCTGAGATCTCACGAGAATAAAAGTGTTTTAAACTCAGACCACGTTTTGTACGTGGACATATAACCGACTATGTAATATCTGCTACATAAAATCACAGTTTCATAACACTAAATAAAGATGAAAGCCATATATAGCACCGCGATGTTAAAATTGCGAGGAAAAGCCTGAAAAATCCTCGCAACAAACGCGAATCCCTGAACATTATATAATTGATATTCGTAAAATATCCAGATAAGTTTTTCTTATGATTAAATACTACGCTTACCGGAATATCGCTTGTATTTTCCCATAATTTCTCAACCGTTCTGTATTCTTTTGAATTCGTTGACAATTTAGGACAGGTGTGCTTGATTGCGGGCACTTTCCTGTTTTATTTCGTTCCTTTTTATTTCTGTGTATTTGTTTATTTTATTTTTTTATTATTTTCGTCCCCGGCCCGAAGGGTCCGTGGTGAGCACGACACGTTTTATAATAAACGACGAGTGCCCTCTAATAAATAATACAAAAGCTGCTTTCTCTTCGACCATTTTTTTTTATATTCACATTTATTGTTAATCGTTTCTCATTAGCCAAATGTTTACAAGGTTATTGTCGCTGGTCACGCTTCTGTTTATTTATAGATTTTTCTGTGAAATGAAAATTTGAATTTCTCTAGTTCTGACAGGAAAATGTTTTGTTCAAAATGTATATACTCTCGAAACATAGAAAAATTTTGAACTTATTAAATATTAAACAAACATTTATTGCTCAATTTAACTTTTTCGTGAAACTAAACAATATGAAAAAGTAAAAAAAAAACACTCACCATATTTTTTTTAAACTCACGTTTAATTGGATGAAATTAAAATCTCAACATTTAAACGAACTCCAAAAAAACTATATTTCTAAATAGTGTACTTGAACTATATAATATTTTTTCATAAAGTTTGCCTTGCATTGTAAATAGTCGTCAATATATTTGCATGCCTTCACAAGTGAAGCCTTCAGTGAACACAAATTATAGTTAGAGTTGGTACAGTTTCTAAATGGGATATTCAAATGGACTTATATCGAGACTGTACGGAGATCATTAATCTGCAATGATTATTATGATCCTATTGTTAAACTTGACTCGACAAACTAGCATGAAATTTTGTTGATTTAATTTATGAATGAATTTTGAACATAAGATATTCGGAAAACTATGCTCATTGATTTCGATAATGGAGCTTATAATAATCAAAAGAGACTTATTCCAACTGGATATATTCCATTTGCTGAAATTTTTCATATAAACCATGCTTTTATTTGTAAATGTTTTTGAAAATTTTCTAAACATCTTTCGTATAGTTTTCTTCCTAAAATCGATATTATATCATACAAAATTTCAACTATAATGTGAATATTATATCAATCAAAAAACTAAAACAACATATAATACATGATTAAACTAATCACGCTATAATAACGAGCACTTATTCTGATCGAGATCTATCAAATGAAAATTCCAATGATATTTCAGCAAAAAATGCGCATTTCGGAAGGCAACCCTTATTTTTGTATATAATACAATAACACTTCGGTCCTTTTCTGGGATATTTGCACAGTTCGAGAAGTCACGACACTTTTCGGGCCATATTTCCTCATTATCGTTTCTGGATTGATATTTCCGAGGCCCTTACTTGACCCGGGGTTTTCTGAGTCGCTTGATGTTTTCCCAGACTCACTTTCCCGACCGACATTTTTTTATGTGGCTGAACTGAGTGGCTGTTTGTCCTGGTTCCGATTCTTATTTATACTGAAATTGATTTTATGTGTTTAGTGAAAAATAAACTCTACTATTTATTTTTTAATATTCTTTTTCCAATAGTTTTACAAGTTTTTTTTTTATATTGAAATCGTATATTGTTGTCTGAAAAGCTTTAATAATATTCTTGTGGTAAATAAATGAAAAACACCACGAGATGCATTGACATGAATGTAAATTTTTATTTTGCATAACATTACACGTGTAAGAGCTCTTTTCCTATATAAAATACATCGACAAGAAGACATGAATATGTTAAGCTTTATGAGGCGGGATAAGCTTTTTGAACGCATTAAAACGAAAATGGAAATTAAGATTTAAAACAGGACAGCCAACCTTTTAGCGGCGTGAGCTGCGAATTTAAAATTCAAATTATTTTATACACGCAATGAATTTTTTTTTCTAAGGCGCAACCCTTTGAATCAAAATTAACACATCGAAGAAAGATAATGAGGATAATTTCATTGCAATTCTACCCTTTTTTTATACGAAAATTAGGATATCCATTTTCTGAAAATATTGCATATTACACATACGATAGTTCAACAACTATCAAATCTATTTATTAAATGAAATATAATAACAGTTCAAAAGTAAAATACATCATATATTTTGTAGCATAAATAATACTAAAATAGACACTCCTAATAATCTTTTCAATACGTGAAGTTAATTGTATTAACCAGTACAATATTTAAAATAAATATTATATATTGAGATATAGTATGTACATTTATTTTTAAAATTAAGTAAACATTGAACAATCGATTCGAACGTTAAATTAGAATATTCTACGTAACTTTAGTTTACACGTGCATCGATTTCACACAAAGTGAGTATACCGACAAAGCACCATTGTAGCCAGCATGAGGTTAATGTGTTATAAAAAAGCCCGTCCAAGAAGGCCTCATAATTCTTGCACCGTACAAATGAACTTTGCGAGACATGCAATTTATACAGTTATAGCTTGCTTAACAAACTCACTACACTTAATTGAAACGTGCATCATTGACGACGATAACTCTATTTGTACCTTTTTAACTGCTTGTTTATTTGCGAATGTAATATTAAAACATCATATCACTGAAGAATCCCGTATCATAAAATTAAATTTCATTAAACGTATTATACTAAATAAAATCATTGACTCTTTTAATTTTTGTTATTTTAATTAATTCTAAGTCTCATTATTTGATTTTTTTTTAATCAAATGCATTTTCAATATTGAATCTTCACGATATTTTCTATCGAAATCACGTCCGACACTATCTTACGTGCGTTATACAACAACGGCAATAAACGTCGATTCGCAACATTTCCAATAAACGACCCGAATAAAAACCCGGCTTAAGACAACCGGAAAATCATTGTATCGATATCTCATAAATACAAAAGTCGAAATCGAATAATATCGGTCGGCACAATGAAATCGCATCGACTCTTTCTCTGAGCCGGGTTCATCACTTTCCAGTTATTATTTCATACATTTTCGCCGCACCAATAAAGGGACAATATCGTCGAAAGTTTATTATGTCCCCCTTTTCGGCGCTCTACAATGACCCAAACCTGAAATCGTGAACCTTTTCGGCAGAATTAATTTTTTTTAATGAAAATGAGAACGTATCGAAATATAATTTTATTGAAAGAATTCGATTATGAAATATCATCAACATTTCCTTAATATTCGATGATATTTCAAGATTATCAAAGCCATATGTTGTTGATTTCTGGTCTAGATCTTGGAACGTCTTGCTTTGCCGAGACGGAGACGAAAGCGCACAATTCAATGGTGTTTTGAAAATATTCAAGGGAACGGGTATCGAATGAATAGGAAGTTTCCAGGGGGTAGGGACACAAAGCCCTTTTAATTAACCATCACTTTGTTTTGGCAGATTTAATTTCGTTTTCAATTAGAGCCAACGGTGCTTTGGCCGCGGGGAGAAGGCTGCGAAAAGTATGAAAAAGTGACGTTCCCATTCGGAAATGTATGCGAGTGCATAGGACGTTTCAAATTATTTTTATAAAATCGTTTTTATCCTTTGACCAAGTTAGTTTCTATTTTAAAAAAAAACTTTCAAATGTCTGTTTCAGCAAAATATTAATATTTTTGTTTCACATTTGATATCTCTGAATATTTTTTTAACGGATAATAAAAGATTAATATTTATCAAATTTAAACGAAACGGTTTTCAGTTTTTGAACTTGCACGTCTTGCCCTTGTTTATCAACGAATATCTTTTGTCGTTAGTTCTATTCAAATTTAATGAAACATTTAAATTAGCTTCATTTCTCGGACAAAAGACAAGATACAGATCTGCTCGATGAATACATAATAGTTATAGCTGTTACGCGCAATACCGTCATTACTTAGTTAATTAATTCTATAGCGATGATATAACGTATATAAAGTTATCATATTGCTTGCTAGTAAATATCGTATATATTTTTTAAATAATATACGAAATATATACGAGTGTACAAATAATCGGCATTATGTGAAAACACGGAAACAATGCGAAGAAATACGAGTAGGTACACATTTTTATTTATTTTTTTAAGTCAGTCCGGAAACTTTTTCCGAGTTTGTACAGCACAAACATTACCAATAACGGCATCGACATTAAGAGCAAAGTGGATTAAGAGGGTTCACATTACCAGAAGAAGGAAAAAAACGTCCTTCCAAAGGAGAAGTGAAGTAAGAAGCGTATCGATCACGAGAAAAAAAGAGGGTACCTCACGTTTTCCGTTGACCGGAGGCTCGCTGTCATTTCCAAGTCGACCAAATGAAAAAACGGACTAGGTACGATTTTTGACGGATAAAAATGACCGTGACCCGCTTTTTCGCCGGTGGAAGAAACGAAAACGGCGAATTATGTTTGATTCACGTCAACGCAATTTCGAAACACATATTACAAAGCCGATGCGGAAAAATCAAAAGGATATACGGATGAATGTGGAAAAAGTGGAAATAAAAACTATTTCGCATAAATCGCACGCATGGAGATTCAAATTCGAATGTGATCTACATATATACATATTTCGGATTGGATGCGAAAAGAATTTTTCCGTATGCTGCCTATTTCTTTATATATAAAAGCGAATAAAATGTTTATATATTAGGTCAGTGCATAAGTTTTGTCGTGTTTTTTCGATGGTTAAAAATGTTTTTTCCTTTCTACGAACTAATGAATGTTATCTGAATTCAAACTATTCTATTATGTGTATAATATTTTTTTTCAGTATGTGTTAAATATTGGCCTAGCCAGTGAATAATAAATGACGCGAAGAAATTTTTGAAATATTTAATAATACAGTTCATTTATGGCGTTTTTCACTCTACAAAAAACATAAAAATAATGACGCGACCGCAATAAAAAATACTCGTAATATGTCCAGTATAAATACAATTATCGTTAGAATAGCTCAGTTATTGTTATCAAAATTCAGAACTGGGAATTTTTCATTAATTGATAAACATGATTATGATATGTCACTGGCCACATTTAATGCAGATTCACGTCAAAATATCAGAGAAACCGTATTGAAGATAGGAGTCAACTGATAAAAAATACGGATTGTAGGCTTCAAAATACGATGTTTGATAAAAAAAAATATACGATAAAACTTTGACATAATATATAAATTTGACAAAAACTCATCTCTACATAATAATGATTGAATCGATATCAACAAATAATGGTGAATTTCACACACCAAATTGTATGGAAAAGCCCAATTTACATATCAATACATCGCACACGCTGAAAATGCAAATTCGATATTAAGCGCATGCCGAATCATCTTGCATGCAACGACACCGAAACACACATATAATCTTCGGGCTTATTACAAATGTGGGACTTGCAAATAGTGGAACACGACCCACATGCATTTATACACACGTCCGTTTAATACCGCATCTCGAAGTCGACTTTCAGCTCACAAAGGCAAAGGGATAAGTAGATTCGTGCTCTACATCTTTAACAGATCGA
This sequence comes from Hydropsyche tenuis, assembly GCA_009617725.1. Classification (NCBI taxonomy): domain Eukaryota; kingdom Metazoa; phylum Arthropoda; class Insecta; order Trichoptera; family Hydropsychidae; genus Hydropsyche; species Hydropsyche tenuis. The sequence goes on from VTON01000051.1 coordinate 1,314,689, forward strand.
GAAACATCCTTATTCATTCGTTCCACTTGCGTCAATCGGGGATCTATTTTCGATAAGCATGCATGCCCAGTTTCGTATAAATTAAAAGCTTTTTTATGTATAAAAAGAAATAGCGTGAGTACTAGAAAATTTACGATTCGGAATATGTCGAGCAATACTACGAAGACACTTCGAAAATATAACCATAAATAGCGTAAATTTTTACATAACACGGCCGAAGAATGGGGCTCTTTTGTCGTTCAGTGTCGAAAACGAAAATCCAAAATAGCGCGGCGGCGCCTTTCAGACGGTCGACCGCTGAAAACGGGCAGAAAGCACTTTTTGAACCGCACAACATTAAATTATATACGCGCATATCATATATGAATTATATTACCGAGTACAGGGTGGTGCGAATATACTTTTTTTCTATAACTTATGATTCAAATATTTTTCGTTGAATATTTTAAAGAATTTAGTTTTCAATCTATTTTTTATCGAATAAAAAAATATATGTAACAAATAACATTTAGTAAATAGATACGTATACTATTAGTCTGATGATTTATTATGAAGGAAGCAGAAAAACAAAAAATAAATAAATATATGAAAGAAACTAAAAACAATCCTCTTTACATGAGATTCAAAGAAGAATAATCAATAAATTTTTTAAGCTGTTTTTTACCATAACACGGTATAAAAATAAAGAAATATGTATTATTATGCGACAAATAATGACACATATTATGCCAATATACAATTATAGTTATTAAATAAAAAAATTATTAGTTTTTCGATGATTTCATATGGTGAATTTTTTTCACATTACACATTTTTCATAATGTATATTTGGATAGGAGTTTCATCCAAATATACTGATGTAAACTATCTCCAATTTTCATATGATCACCATTTTTTACACGGTAGTCTCTAGAACGTATTCCCCATCTAAAAAGAGGATTATACGTATATTATAATGATAAGAGAAAAAGCGCACGCATATTACCAATGATCAGCGCCATCTACCCGTCACAAAAAAAATCACCAAAACTCAACTTTATCCCACAATTTCAAAATACTACCCCGAATCCAGACTCGAATATAAATTCCCGCATAATTTTCCCGACCCCGTGTATCGCACAATAAGCGACGAGCTCGCCGCAGCCCCACAATGGCCGCGGGACGCCCGCCATTGTGAGGCGTCAGACGTCGTCGACTTCTCCTTCAGCTGAAAGGTCTGAAGGATGACGGGCTCCTCGTCACGGATGACCAAACGGAGGCTCCTTTGCCGTCGCTGCCCTTATCTGAGTGCCGGCTCACAATGGGCCGCCCCCACCACGCCGCACCCATGTGGGATTCTTTCAGATTTCAGCTGAAATGTTGGAAATGCGCCGCTTCGAACGGACGTTGATGGGTTTCGTGTTCGCCGGATCGGTGAGAATGTTTGGCGTCCGGGGATGAAAACGGATTTTGATTTGTTTCATATGAAAGGCGGTGTAACGATGGGTTTTTGTTGATGAGTTTGGAAAGTGGGTTTGGGGTTCGTGAATGAGGACTCGATTTATTCGGATAATAAGTATATGGTTGTTTTATAATAATATTTTTATTGAACTTAATATTTTATTTGCTGATGGGACATATAAATTTCAATATCTTCAAAGTCGAAATTAAAAATAATTATATATGATGGCCACTAAAAGGCTGAAGGGTTTGGAAAAGTCATATTTTTTTTAGTTCTCAATCTTTATTATTTTCTTTTATTAAAAATGATCTCTTAACGGTTGAAATGGCTACATATGATATACAACAATGAATAAAACTCATTAGTTTTTTTTTCTATTCCGAAACTTATTTTTAAACAAAATACTGGTAATATTTTTTGACTTTTAATAATTATCTTTCGTGGAAATAAAAAAACCCAATTAGTATTACTCGTTTCTTGACATCATAATCTTGACATCATTTAATCTCCAAGGGTTTCTTTATAACATGTAAAAAAATAAAATGATTAAAAATGAACTAGTTATGACTTTTCCAAACATAACAGCCTTTTCGTGATCCCCCTGTACAATAGTAAATTCGGTAAAAGAAATTAATTAAAAGAAAAATTAGTTCTTTTCACCTATTAACGATATAATAATTAACAAATTCTCAGATGTACATACTAAGTAATATGATCAATTTTTTTTCATACATATATCCACGAAAAGTCGAATCATAAATCCTAAACATAAATATGAATTCTATTCAAAACAAACACATAATCGATCGAGTGTATTCGCTATCAAAATCATCCGCGTGGAATGCTTCACATCGTTTTCTGTATATTGTGCGTATTGAACACATATAAGATGGTCATTTGAAATCAACACATATAGCATATATTTTTATTCGTTATTTCCCATGGGCTCAGTCAATCCGCATCACAATATAACGACGCGATTTATGGCCCACAAAGTAAAGAAGGGTTGATTCGGCATTTGAATATATAAAAATAGGCATTTTTTCGTGGCGAATAAGCCTTATTGCAGATTTGCCTTATTTATTTTTTCCCTTTTCTATGTTCGATTAAAAAAAGGAAAACTGACGTATTGTTAATATTCGGCGTTTGGAAATATCATTGGTTGTTTCAAAGGTTCTTTTACGGATGTGAATGAGAAAAAAACGACAGAAGCTTTAAAATATTTAAGACTTCCGAAATATAAAGGGAGTCTAAATGATATCACAAAAGAAATTCTTTGAATTCTTTCCCTTTGACGCTTATGCGTTACATGTATTATTCAGTAATTAAGCATTCCCGCTCTTTGTGCTCTTTATATGTCCGTGTAAAATTTCAATTCCGCATTTTTTACCCACTTGTTTATATTTCAATTATTTCCGTTGATGATTTTTTATTGGCTTCCTTTGTACTTTAAATTTCCACGGATATATTAAATGTCACTGCAAATATGTTATAACATTTCTCAAAACCAATTTTATTTCAAAAAAACGTACTATCCAAACTCTTATATAATAATTATTAACGCTTCATTGGGTATAAATTTATTAATTTAGAATTTTCAGTAGATTTAAAATTTCTGTTGAACTAACAGCAGAAATGAGTTTACAATTTTGTTTTGATTGAACGAAATAAAAAATAAATAAAATTGGTATTTATCTTACTAAAAAGGTATAAAAATAACTCCCGGTACAGTACACAAATCTCGTGTCGGAAATTTAAAAAAATCGGTTAAAAAAGAAAATATATTCGAAATAAAGTTGATCAAATTATTTATAAAATTCAAGAAACGGCAATAAAAATGTATTAATATGTACATGTTTCGATATTAGAAAAACAAATATTTATTTTAACGAACGGCTTTTATTCATACACGTTTTTTAAAGCTTGCGTTTTTTAGCCTGATGAAAATTATCAAAGTATTCGTGAAAAAACTGATAAACTCATCAAAGAATATACAAAAAATCACATACGGTGCACAGAAATTTCACTTACGTTTTCAATCAATATAATTTATTTAGGCTACGCGTACGGTTTTTCGCAGTTCAACAAATGAACTCGTGTTTTCGTGAATTTATCATACACTAAAATCGAAACCGGAATATTTTCAATAAAAAATCCGGCTGTATTGTGGACTGCATTAGTTTCAGCTGAGCTTGAGAAGATAATTGAAGTTCTACAATCCCCAACAGCTCAAAAGACTCTTGAAGCTTTACCTTCAAGTTGCATCAGAAGCCCAAGAAAAACTATTAAAATGAAAATGTAAAGATTCTTCAGATTCATTGCCGTTGTTTTGCTCATCACCTAGATTAATGTAATCACTATGATTTATTTATATATTTTATTTATGATTTATATTTTGATTTTATTATTTAAAAGTGAGACCTCGTGGTGATGTGAGTGTTTTTATATGGTCACACTTAACTCTCACGTGAGGCCTCATCTTGAGTCATTTTTCATTATTTAAATTATAATGATGAATATTTTTTTGATCTTTTATATAATTTTTATCTTATTTACAGGATACACGTACGGGGTACGAATATGGGCTTATCTAGAATCAAATTGTCGCTAACAACCTGACCTGGTTCTCACGTCAACATCAATGCTATCCATTTTTTTTTTTTTATAAAGTCAGAGACGACATCCGTGATTTCGAAGAAAAAATCAGATACCATTTTGAAAAATCTAATAAGAAAACTCTATGTTTATTTAAAATTATATGTTGTAAAATACCCAGAAACACCTTCTTTACACTGGTTCAATTTTTTAATAGAATACTATATGTATATGGATCAATGTTTAAATAACTTTCATTGAAAATCGAAATTCGAAAATTATTTCGATTGATACTGCTTTGGATAAAATATTTTTGAAAAAATTAAAATGTTTATTCGATTTAACGAACTGGTAAATCAATGACAAAATAATTATTTAATAAATATAAAGCTTTTGAAAAAAATTATTATATTTTGTAAGTTGATAAAATTTGACTTTTTAACCCAATCAGACTATTCGCTATTTTTCCGATAAGTTGTCGTCATCGCAAATAGGTTTATCCACGTTTTTTCTCATTTTATAATCTACTAGCAATAGTACCCGACATTCGCCTGGTTTTTTTTTTTTGGGTTTTTCTAGTTGTTTTTTTTTTTTGAAAAGTCAAGTTGACAGATAAACTGAAAACTGAAAAAGCGAAACCAATCGATTGTTTTATGAAGAATATTTTAATAGGCCCTTCGGACCTACCGACTCGGCCCTTCGGGCCCCGTCGCTCCACCTTACGTACAGGCTCACTAATATTGAGATCTAGAAATAAATATTGTAATCTATTTAAAAAAAAATGTATTGTTTTATTATCATTTATTTAAACGAAATATAAAAAAAACGATATTTGAATTCGTATTTGTATTATGGAAAATCGTATTCTTACCGCGAGCGCAATGACGTGATCGATAATTATTTTGAAAACTATCAATAACATATTAGGTAACGTTGAAACGTATCAAAATAAATCAATATATACATTTATTTCCATTAACTTCTCATGTTTGACATCAAGGAAGCTTCATTCAAACGTCCAATATAAATCGTTCGATAAATTTTTTTGAATTCGAGAAACAAAATCTGATGCCCTGTAAATACGAATAAGATCACTTCACGGCGATGATAATCTTTCGAAAAAGATCGCGCGTCCCTTTTGAAAGGCAGCGTAAAATAAATTAACGACCACGAACAATATGACTCCCATACAAATTCAAAATCGGAAATTGGGTGTTTTAGCAAATTATTTTATTCTTTAATCGGAATTTTTAAGGGCTCGAACGGCCCTAAACGCATATCAGAATATTTTTTAATATTTCTGAGAGTATGCGAGCCCTGAGTGATTTCGTCATGTTTTCTATCTTAAAGGATAAAGTTTAACTATTTCGGGAGTGACTCAGACAAACTTTCATACTTATAATAATATACAATATATAGATGATTTTTTCTCGTACGTGAAAAGTGTTTGATGCACCAAAAGAGTATGTGATTCACTTTATATTAATAGAGTATTTTTTTAATTTTTCCATCATAAATCTTCATGCACTCTATTTATGATCAGATAGCGTTTGCTCAATCGATGTAATAATGTTAATTTAAAATGTCTAAAAGTTTGAACCGTAAAATAATATTTTAATTTTTTTGTCAATACACTATATCAACAAATATATAATAATAACAATATATAATAATATAATAGTAATATATACGTTTAATACTTTCTATTCTTCACACCCACAATTTCATTTTTACCCGTAAAATATTAATAATTCGAGATCTTTATTGATGATATGAATATTTCATGCGATATTTCACGCGCGTAATTTTAGAACGAAAATTATCAATGAAACGGCAATGTTTACGGCGAAATTCAACTCTAGCGTGCAAAATATTTTTGCACAGGCGACGTTCTCGCACCTCTTTATTTGCGGGGTGAAATATAGTTGAATTTATTAGAAAAGTCTGAAAACAACAATTGAAAATATAAGCCCAGCCGCAGTAGCGTGTATGAAAATAAAACGACCGTTTACCTGACGCGCCGCACTTTAACTTTCTTCTTGTTTTTAGTTTCGGTATTCGCCAAATGATATACGATTTTGTGCGAAATGTATCGCCAAAGTTAACTGGATAATAGCTTAGCAGTGTGGTAGCGGTTATTTACAATGTGAATTAACATAAATTTGAAGTGACTGCACAATTTATTTTTCAATCGTTTACAAAATTCTTTTGGGCATTCAAAATTAAAAGATTATATAAGTTAATCTTAAATGATAATATTTGAATAGGAATATGAAATAAAAATTAATATTTTTCGATCATCTACAGATGCTAAATGAGACACATTAGCATTTAAATATTTTGAATACCCAAAACCTTTTATATTGATCTAATAACTAGTTAGCACGAAGCCCGTATTTTTTTAATTTAAAATAAAAATACAATACGTTTTTTATATTTCTGTAATCACTACTTTGAAAAAAATATTTTCATATAGAACTAAAAATTTTAAATTGCCCATTTTTCTAATAGACGCTATGTTACATTATAATCCAGATAATGTAAATTTTGACGTGTGAAAACGTCATTGAAACATCACCTAAATAGAGACGTCATCATCCATGACAATTCACTCACAATCTCGACGACGTAAAAGGAGATCACGTCTAGGGCGATATGAAAGGAAAAAGTCGACGAAAGTATCCACATCCACTGGCAGAGAACATCAGTTAGTGTAATATATAGTGAGCGAGATTCGGTCGTGAGCTGAATCTTTAAGTTTCAGCAAAAGTTTCAGCAAGTCGGCGTCTCCCCTGGGCGGGTCGCCCAGAATCAAAAATAAAACTTTCGCGCAATCGTAAAATTAACGATTCGTCAGTCTGGAACGGAGCTTTTTACCCGTCTTTTTCCCTTAAAAGAGTTTTTTTCCAATGTGTGGATGACGAAAATGAAAGTTTTATCTGCGAACTTTTCGCTTTCGAGCATTTCAAATCTGCGGCCATGCGTTGAATGTTGATTCTGGTGTCTGGTCGACGAACTTGATGATCTTTCGATTCGATCGTAATTAATAATTTTTGTTTATAAAAAGGAATATTGCTAACTATATTATGAAAGCACACTGTTGTTGAAACAGTGTGTCAGATAAAAATGAATAATCTGGTCCCTGACGGGACTCGTAGACCTTTGTTTCGGTTTTTGCACAATGCATGCCGAAACAAAGAAAATTTGTACACAATATATCTTTTCGTGGCCCATATTTGTTCCGATCCTGGGCATGGGAAAACTGTCGCATTATGAGGTGTTCCCGATTCTCTGTATATGATTTTTCCTAACATAAATCATGTATGGTCTTTTCGATGACAGTATTCGACTGGCCTATGTAGATTCCAATGCTTCGTTGATTTTCCGCGATTTTTCCGATTCGAAAAACACAAACAAAGTGTAGTGAAAAAATAAACGATGCGTAATAAGTGCTTTGATTTCGACATAAAGTTGGATTTTTCAAATATGTTAACCTTTTCCGGATTCTAACTATGTTAGATTTTGATTTATTATTGAACAATTTCTATTTATTTTCAAAAAGTCGATGTATTTTTTTACATAAATGTAATGCTTATTCAGAATGATATTTTTTTAACCTTTTATATGTTCTATTGTATATTATTTTCTCAAAATATACATATTATGTATATGTAAGATTTTCCATTGAAAAAAGTCGTAAAAATGTTTCTTTTATTCCGGTCATACAAACAATAAAATTCTATCAATCCAATTATGACTTCTTTCTATTATTATCGACAATAATTTTGTTTTATATTTTCCTATTTACCCATATTTCATATTAAATGATCCTTTACGAATCTTGTTTTGTCAACTCGAAGATATGTATGTTCCTTTACGAAAAGCGGAACTAATTATCCAACGATAAAGCAAACCCAAATACCACAAAGTGCAATTCCTGTGTACTCATATTACGTTATCCAACTAATTAGCCACACAGTGATTAAACTGTAGCTTCCGTCACACAAACATTATGCAATTAGAAAATGCGGTTAGTTAATTACATTTTATGTGGAAATCATGTTTTTTATAACTTTATTGAGATAAATTAAAAAGAACTCTCTCTAAGGGTTCTCAAATAATTTTAAAAATATATATCCTTTTATAAAAAAATAAAAGAAAATTATTCTTATCCGATCTGAATTTCGAATCATTATCAACCATTCCAATAACAAACTGCCAAATTAAGCTATTCTTCGAACTTCAAACATTCTTCTAACTCTTGCATATGGCATTTTCTGTCTTTCGTACACGAACCATCCGATATATTTTCCAGTTGTCGTATCGAATAAATTCAATTACGTGCAACAGTGAGGGCGCACAGTCGACTGGCTAATTCTATTGCGTGAGGACAAAGAAATATTCCACTGGAAACTTTCGTTTTATTCGAACGAAACTTTCAATCGACCTCGCTTGTTCGTTTCGATTTTTTGCAGAGACGCTTTTTGGGCAGGGGTAGTTTTTGCAAAGGCGTATACAACGGATGATCGCTTTCACCTTTGTCGACTTTGTCATTTTTCAGGATACTTTCGTATTTGGATATGTCGATTTTTGTTTTCAGCGATTTTCGTTTCAGTCAAGTTTTACGATAAAGGAAGGTTTTTGAATATTAATCATTAAAATAATTAGATTTTGTTAAAATACGTTTCGAAAAAACTCATTCGATTCGCTTCGTTCGTGACGACATGTTAACGTATTGTATTATGCAAATGTACTTTCCTATACTACAAAAATATAAATCCTATTCATATGCAACATACAAATTGATATGACCATTCGTTCAAAATTATAATATTATATATAGAATTTTTTTTCCCATATTTTTTTCAATTATTTCATGATACATTAGAAAATTGTGAATCAACTTGAAAACTTTCAACTGAATAAAATCAGATTTCATTTGCCACTTCAACAAATATGTTTTAATAACCACTCGAGCCTCGTATAACACGGTTTTATATAACAGGATTTTGATATAACATGGTTAATGAATTGTGATCTATTTTTTACAACACGGTTTTAGAAAAACAAAACAATTAAAATTAAATTAGGTAATGCTTTACTTAGGTACATAAAAAATGTATTGATTAATTTGAATTTTAACATGAATAAAAATGCATTATAAGTGCTTAAATTGAAATTCTTAATACATTTCACGCGTAATTCATGCACTTATTAAAGTGAAATTTTTTTTTATGAATTTCACGTGTAGTTTGAAAGTTATATTTATTATTTGTTAACCATATCTTAACGAGCTTCGGGTTTACATAATGTCTAGTAGCACATTGTGCCATCTGAACTGTTAGAATTTGCAAATTTAGAGGATCTAAATCTAAAGGAAAACGATTCGTAAAAACTGTCAAACATAACCTACCACAACACGCACGCGTAAAAACTACGCGCGAAATTCATTAACCAACCTAATTTGCTGACTTGTAATGCATAAATTACAATAATAAATTTATTAAATTATATAAATAATTAAATAAATTTATTAAATTTATATAAATTTATAAAACAATAATAAATTTAAGTTAAGTATCTATAATGTATTTTATCTAAATAACTAATCATATATTTGTTAAAAAAGGGGGTATTAACAAACTTCGATATTTTTTTTAAAAACCCAAATTTTGTATAAACTTCAAATCTCATATAAAACAGATTTGTATTACACGACGTTTTTATGGAACCATATACCTTATACGAGGCCCAACCATATTTTAAATTCCAAACATTTTCATCCTTTTCGAAAAGTTGGCCATCCTAACATGCACGATAGGAAATAATCGCAAATATCATATTACCATGACGAACAATGACACACACACACACACCATACATCCAAACACACACGCCACATACCTGCACGTGCACCTAGGGTGCACTTGCGAACGGCGTCAATTGTTAACGTGCATTCGAGTCAGCCATTGATCGCGACCGCGCCCGGTCTCGATCAGATATGACCGACACATGGCTCGCTAATATTGTGCTAGTATAATGGGGTAGGCCATGGCGTATGAGGTGGTGAGGGTTGTTTCAGATGTCGCCAATTTCATGGGATTGGTGTGTTTGTTTTGTGTCGATCTGTTAGAGTTTCCCGGTTCGGCTTGGTGATGGTGTTTGTCGTTTGTTGTGTATAATACATTTGGTTGGAATCTTGAAAATTTTTTTAAAAAGTTGAATGAAATCTGTAATGTGAAATGTAATTTTAATCTATAGTCTATGATATTTTTATGTTCGCGAATTTAATTTTTAGTGGAATATTCAAATACTCAATCACTTTATGCATATTACAAATCCATCGGATATCAATCAACATGAATCACTTTATCCAACTTCGATATTATTTAGTACGTATCGTTTTCATAGTGAATATTGATTTAGTCGACCTTTTTATATAAAAACTAGCGGTAGTACCCGGCGTTGCCCGGGTTTTTTTGGATTTTTTTTAGTTGTTTTTTTTTTGGTGCCAGTATGTTTTCGGCTGAACTGAATTTTGTTTTCCTAACCCAACCTAACTTAATCTAATCTAATCCTGGAAAATATGGTCACTCTATGCAGTAACCTTCTTGGATGCGTAACCAATATATTTACAAAATTTCATCGTGATCGGATAAGCGGTAAAGGAGTGCATAAGAGGCATACATCCGGACATACATTCATTTTTATTAATATAGATTATTTACCATCCATTTTTGTTGTTTTGAAAGAATCATATTACCATTTTTCGAAAATCAAACGAAATATTGAAAATTAAGTGATAATATTGAACATAGGCATATGAAGTTAGTGAAATGTCAAATTCTATAACTATCATGAAATATTTCGTAATACAAAGCTTATAACATTGACAACGCGATAGCTTCAAAGAAAATTGACACGGAGTTTTTCAGTGCGCTTCAATTCGGCCCTCGATTATTAATAAAAAATTCGATTTGCTTGGAAGGTTTTGAAATGCGTTCGTTCACTTTAACGCTACGTCACTATTAATATGTCGAAGTTTTAAAAAGTAATCCTTGAACATTCCGACTTTTTACTGTCAGAACCAAGACCAGCAATTACATAGAGTAGATGCGCTCATTAATTATAATTTTACTAGTTCTTTTCAAAATATATTTTCCACTAAACACTTGAAATAAGTTTTCCTCCAACGTATTTCATTTAATATTTTACTTTATTCAAATTTTATTTTACGAAATATGCAAATTGTGGAATTTTAATCGCATTAACGGAAAAACTTATTAGTTTTTTTTCTGATGATTTTCCAACGTACTCAGATATAACTATATCGACCGAAAGTTGACTATATTGAAATAATTCATAATCCATATTACGAATACTTTACCTTTAACATCGATTTCAAAATCAAAAGCGATCCATGGACAAGTTCATGGAACGCACGGGACACTTGTTGCTGAAAAGCGACATCCGCAGCCTACAAAGGTCATTAAAGACCTGAGGCTTTTGTCCGCCGAAGACATAACAACATTTTCAAAGTCCATTCTGAACTAACCCGAAAGTCCACAAAGCGCGCTCTTTCATCGATTGTTCGGTCCGCTCTGAAAAGCTCGTAGCCTTCCGTTATTGACTATGTAATATATAATATATATTTATAGTATATTTTGAAAAAAGTTGTATAGTATTAGTAGTATTAGTATTTATAGTATTTTTTGTTGTTGAAAAATGTATTTGAATTATTAAATTAAAGTTAATACAGAATTTATATTCAAATATACATACTTCAAATTCAATTATGGGAAAGTATTAAAGGTCGCTGTCATAGTAATCGATGAAATTCATTACTATGAACTCTATTTGATGTGTAAGGCCGATGCATAAGCCCTTATACCCTTTTTAGATGATTGACAATGTTTCGGAACTCAAAACAGCTCTCGATTTATTTTTCAGTTTGAAACCTGAAGATTTAAAAAAAAAAGGATATATCTGTGACTGTAGAAAGACGAAAGAAGCTTATTAGCACTAAAGGGAACAGTATAATTGTTTGAAATAATAAGAATTTGTATTAAAAAAAAAAAACAGTATTATCATTTGATAAAAAAATATGTAACAACTCATCGCATCGGCCTTATTATGTTTGTTAAATTTGAAGTATAAAACGTTGAATTTGAAGTGTGAAACGTTGAATTTGAAGTATGAAAACTGTATAAGTGCAATACTAAGAAGTCACCTGTCGAATGTCAATTCATTTATTACGACGAAAAATCCATTAGTAGGCTAAAAAAAATTGGTTTCGACACTTTCTAATTTAATTTATTTTAAATATATATGTATTTTTTTTTTTTTTGAGAAAAAACATACTTTACAAATGAATTTATATATTGTAAAAAATAAACCCAATCAAACGATGTTTCCATTATAAAAACGAAAAGTGATTCACCCCACGCGTAACAATCATAACTACATAACCACACAAACACAAAAAAACAACGACTCCACACATCCAACCATCAATCTTAACACAAAAATCCAATTCTACAATAGAAACGACCCTTAACCGATCCGTCCATACGAAAATTTCAAAAGCACAACGCCGCGCGATCCACCCTCCCCCAAAAACCACCCTCGAACCATAAAGAAAATTAATTTCAAGCACCACACACACACAGCATTTTATTTGTTTTACACACTCATCCCGGCCGACACACACACACACACACAAGGATAAGCCTGGAGCAATTTATCATCGGCCGGGTCCCGTTGGAGTTTGCGAGACGTGCGGCCAATTTCGACCGCCCTCTCGGTAATACACTGTTGATCCGTTCGTCGCTTCTTATTTTCGGGCCAACTTTTTTAATCTTTCAATCGTATCAATCATGCTGGTTTCGCGGGTTTTTTCGCGCGGAAGACATCGCGGGGGGGAGGGAGGGGTGTTAAGGTTCGAGTTTTGGACGGTTGATAGTTGGGGGGTTCGGTTTGGAAATTAATTTGGGGGTTTTGTGGATTTTTTCGGTTGTTGGGTTCGTTGATTGGTGTTGGGTTTGTATTCGGTGATATGCGTGGGATTTTTCGATTTGTTTTAATATGATTGTGTTTCGTAATGGATTTTTTTTTTATGGAAATAACTTTTGTTGAAATATGTATGATATGCGTAATTAATTAGTCATTATACATTTATTTATTTTATATTTATGTTGAAAAAAATAGACTTTTTTAATTATAAAATAATTTTATGGTCAATTTTATATATTGAGTTGATTTAACATTCTCAATTGCTGAATCTGTATTACTTTTATTTATGTTATATTTTGTAGATGGCAATAATTCCCGTAATAAGCAAACGATATTTCCACTTGTAATCCAATTGCTTCTTTGAAAGAAGGCAACTGGTTATCGCATCCGGCAAAAAATCCCGAGGGAATCTATTCGATAATTTGAAATTTCTCAGTAGCAAATTGAAGGACTAAAAAAATATTAAATAGACCAGAATTATTGCTATATGCAGCGTGTATATATTTAGTTTATTGGGGTTTTAATTAATTTTTTATCATATTCTAAAGAAATGATAACTCTCAAAAAGTTCGAATTTCCAGAACCATCCCTTGCCAATTTATATCAATCATCATCGATAAAAACGGACAAGGATATACAATTACACTAATTAACTAAATATAACTATAATCATAGCCAATATAACTTCATAATAATATACCTAAATGAACTACATGATATTTGAATATTTTTTCTGACCGCACGATAAAGAAAATTCAACTATCAAATACAGTAAAATCCCTTTTTCACATTTTTTAAGAGACCGACAAGAAAAAACCTTATTGGAAGGAAAATTTAGAATGAGAGTTTCAAATATTTAAGAAAAAAATAGTCAAAGATTATTTTTTATCGAAAAAATCATACATTTGGTGCATATTTTTGAGTATACATATGTATATACTATATGCTCTTTTGACAATATAAATAGATTTGAACTTTTTATGTCTTCACATTAAAATTAAAATCAGAAAACAGTTTGAATGGGGGTAAACAAAAAAATAAAAGAACGTGAAAATTATAAATTAAAAATTGTCAGCAACAATGACCGATACATTTAAACGAAGATTGTCAGTCGCCACAAATTTAATTAAATATTTTTATAAGATTAGTTTAATTTTAAATATTTCAGGCGTGCATTGCAGGAAATAAAAACGTGAAATCGGGTATTAAATATACAAAAATGAAACGGGACAGCAGAAACTGAACGCAAATAGCGGGAAAACCTAAATTCTAGGCACGTAAAAACTAGGGAGGCCATTACCGGTAAATGACTCAAATAATAGCTCGGTAATTTATCGGTAAATTATTATATATATTTTATATCTTTCTTTTATGTTTCGAGAATTTTTAAAAAAAGGTCGTGTAGGTTTACGGTTTTTTTTTGAAAAAAAATTAAGGTTGTGAAGATTTACATATTTTTTTGGTTTTTCGCACTTTTTCCGGTTTTTTTATACAAAATTTAATCTACCGGTAAAAAACAAAAAATGACAAAAAAATATCGGATTACCAGTAAATGAAAATTATAGTTAATTTAGCTTCCCTAGTAAAAATGTGGTTTCACTGTATAGACGGCCCTCGACTCTCTCACTTAATTGGTTCCTGAAAATATGGGCGAATATTGAATGCTCGAAAGTAGAAGGATGTAAAAAAACATCAAAATGTTTTTTGTATTTTAAAATATTTACCTATTAGTGGGAATATTGATACATAATTAAGTTAACGAGGCGTGTCTAAAAGCTTTCAGATACTCCTTTATAAACTTCTATTGCATTTTCAAACATTATTTTTGCATTATCGACAAAAACCTAGAAAATAGTGAATTTTTAAGTGTGAAATAGCATATTAGCACTGCCTATAGTCCGAATCATGACTCCCAGTAGAGGGGGGTTTAGCAGGGCTTTAGCCCTAAGCTCGAAGTTGTAAAAGAGTCCGGTATCGATCAATTTTATAAAACTATTTTATCACTATTTTTAACAGAATCAATCAATTCTGTTCGTTTTCATATTATCCATAGTTCGACTTGTACCTACAAAAAAACTATGTAATAAAAAAAACGGTGAAAAGAGGGGGCATGATAAATTTTCTGACCCTAGGCCCGATTTTAGAATGTAGGACCAAAAATTAAAAAATATGCATAAATTCAATTGCTTCGAAAACCATCAAGCATTCCAATTAGACTACGCACAGAGCGCACATCTCCCGAACTAAACCCAAATTCATAAAAAAAGAGGGGCCCCAATAAAGTTTCTGGCCCCAAGCCTGATTTTAGAATTTGGGGGCCACAAATTTAAATATATCCATAAATTCAATTTATTTAAAAACCAACAAGCGTTCCAATCGAACAACACACAAAGCGCACATCTCCTGAACCAAACCTAAATTCATAAAAAAAGGGGGCCCAATAAAGTTTCTGACCCTAGGCCCGATCTTAGAATGTGGTGCCACAAATTTTAAAATATCCAATAATTCACTTTCTTCGAAAACCAACAAGCATTTTAATTGAACTACACACAAAGCGCACATCTCTTGAACCAAAAAAACCGAAAAATTCGAAAAAACCTTCAGCATTTTTCAGCCGAAAGTGTCACCTGCACGTCACGCGCGCCACCTACCATCGGATAGCCGACCCACTCAGGTGTGTTTCTTTTGTTGCCAACACGCCGATGGAGACTACCCTCAACAGAAACGCAAATACCACCCCCGACTGGTTGGAAAGGGACGGAGCAGGGTTCGCACGGGCCCACCGTGGCAGAAGCCCGCGATCGATGCGCGCGTCGCTCAGTAGGCTCCGGTCTCCGGCGGGGTCTGGTCGTCGGTCGAGGGCTTTTGGCCCAGAGTTCGAAAGTTCCCGCGCGAATTCGGTTTTCGCGCGCCACCAAAGGGTCGACTTGGTTTCGCCGCTGTTCTTGTTGTTGCTGCGAGGAGACAGGGTAAGTTCGAAAATGGAGCGTTTGAAGGCTTTGGAGTTTGAGGGGTTTTTTGGTTTGAGGTTTTTGTAAGCGATTGTGTCCTCATTTCGGTTGTTTAGTTTAAATTTTGAGTGTGATGCGATTTTTTATGGTTGGCGTGAATGTATGCGGTGTGTGTGGTTTGCGGGTGTCAACTTTTGAAAAGTGGAGCCGTGATGGCGGTTTTTTGCGGGGAAAGTTTTTTTCGTAATCCGCGGTTGAATTTATGTAAATATTATTTCACGGGCGCGAACTCGTCGGTTGGGAAAGTTGCGGAAGATGCGTATTTTCGTCTGGAAATTTTCCACATGCAAATCTGATATTTATGAAGTCGAATGCGGAGGTATTTAAAATAAATCGTTGGACTGGAACGTGTGACTGAAACATAATTTTTCGCGGAACCTCTATATATCATGTTACTACCCCTTGTGTGCTTTTAGCGTGCGTAAACGAAATTTAACTTTCACAACATAATTTAATAATTTTGAACACAAAAATTCATTAGGCATTTTTAAAATTAATTAACTTTATTTTTCCCACGTGGTTTCGAATATTAATTATTATTTATGTGTTGAATGTAAGATAAATGTGTTTATTTTTCCTATATATTCTGATAAATACATGTTTATATACATATATATATATATATATATATATATATATATATATATATATATATATATATATATATATATACATATATATGTATATATATATTTATATATATGTATATATATACATATATATATTAAATATATATATATATATATATATATATATGTATATGTATATATATATATATATATATATATGTATTTTTTTGTATGCATGATTATATTATATATAAAATGTTTTTACATATAATAATTATCAAGGACATTTTTAATGATTCATAAAATTTTACATATTAATAAGATTTTAGTATTCACTTACATAGATCCAAAGTTTCATTTGAACAATCCGAAAGAACAAACATAATCCGCACAAAAACTTACCTTGCTTTTCGTACTAAAAACATCAAGCAGGTACGGAACTTTCGAATTATCGTATACACGTGGACGAACACACTAAAGGACTAAAGGACGATCTTTTGAATTGTTAATTAAGATAAGAAAGTCCCGTATGTACTGCTTCTTCGAAACAATAACGAATTTTAAATAATAAGAGGCTCCGAAGTTTAGACTTTCGTGCGTTCGTAATACACATGCGTGCGAGTTTTCCTCGAGACGTAAATCAAACTTGCGTATATCATTAACTTATCGGGCGGGAAGGCGACGTAGTTTTGTTTTGTGGGCCTTTTACAGATTTTTTTTAAATAAAATCAAGCATCAAGATTTGAGATTTTCGCGTTTAGCTTTTCGTTAATTAATTACGCGCAAGATTTTTTCAGTAAAAGTTCGAATTATCGCTCGTGCAAGACAGCCCGTCGAAAATATATAATGTTTTCAAAGACACGCAAACAAGTCGTTTTTTTTTTTCAGTTCAGGATCGGCAAATCACGCAAACAAAGCGATGAAATATTTGCGATACGTTTTTTTTTTTTTTTCGATCTTTTCATTTGACATTGTAACGAAAAGTATTTTTGTTATAAAATTCGGATACCTCATTTCTTATTTGTGTCTTTTTTTATTTCCTACTTCAAAATCGCCGAATTCTTTTCTATTTTGTCTTAATATTATTGTTTCGTTCGATAAATACAAATTCGTTTATTTATTTTGCAGTTAGCATACTTCTTTATTCATTTTTTTATTTACTTTACACAATTGATTCGTTGAAAATAATACAAAATTTTCGGTTTCACATTCACCTAATTTTTCTTTCATTGAAATTGATCATCTCACATATTATATAACATTTCACTGACGTTTTGTGGAAACAATTTCAACGCCGTTTCGCAAAACTCGAAACTCGTATCGCAGAAAATCTTTCGGCGACCACATTTTCACAAACAAAGCTTTCCAAATTAGCCACACCAGAACACAAATTCGAACTTTCGTCATACGAAAACGAAGTTGAGCACTGTTAGCCGGAGACGAGGACATCTCTCAGGGTATTAAAGGACCGCACATGTACGGCAAAATGTGTGTCAAACAGCTACGAATTATATTATACTGTGCCCTATTGTGTATGAGTGTAATTCATAAAGTTTTCAGATATTCCTCTAGAATGTCCTATATAACGACCTTAGTGAATATCGTCAGTCCCGCATACGATTATTATTCGCGTGTTGAATTGATTTAAAAATATAACATTATATATAAAGGGTGGTCTAAAGGCCTCTTTAAAACCTTAAAGAGGTGATAGGTCATGTTATTTGGAAAATTTTAAACCACTTCAAAGTATCATAGCTATTATTATTTTTTTGATTTTTAAGAAAAAATCTAAAATCTCACACTTGCACACTAATAATTCTCAAATTAAAGATAATAATGGTAGACAAACCTTTTTTTTTTGTTTACTATGTATTTAATCCTTAAATAAGAATGCAAAAATCTATTAGAAATACATAACTAGTTATCGAAAAATTATCGAAGTAAAGAGAGACTAGATTTTTTTGTTTATAGAAGTCCAATGTTTTTAAATATTTTTAGAGACATCTCTGTTTAAAGCCCTTTAACAATTGATGTATCATATGTTACATGTCTATCCGATTCTTAAAACTAGAGTACAAAAAAGAAATCGAAAGACGAAATTTTTGGGCTCTTTGCGTACATATCGTTGAGGACTGCATACAAAATAGTAGCAATTCTATAAATTAAAATATCTTCAAAATAGTTATTCTCAACAATTAAATTTATAACTATATTTTTTTGTATAAAATTTCATAAACTGCAAATTTATTATAATAACTGATATTTTTCTGTAAAAGAGACAGCTAATGAAATATTCATGAAAAACCGTTTTCGGTGACCTTTACCCCACGCAAAATTTTATTTCGACCTCAATCGAATCGGAGATACTAGATACGAGACCTTTGGACCACCTTGTATATAATCGGTCGAAATAATAAGCTTTCGACGCAAACAAATTTTTTTAATTACGAAACCAAACAAGCGTATTAAAAAAAAAGCTTTCGATAAGCACGTATTTTCCCGTCTGTTAACGTGACGTCCGTCAAAATTCTAAATATGAAAGCGATCGTGATTGCCGTACTTAACTTTCTTTTAACTTCTGGTATGGAATTAAAAGAGCTTGTTGCTTTTAAATCTCCATTTCAAGCCGTTGTAGCCACTTTGAGCCGATCGCGTGATTTCCGACTACGTGTAACCGAGTGAGGAGTGCATAAATTTCGAAACGTCGTTCGCTAGAACGAAAATGATTTTTCAACCCCGACCCCATCGAATGCCCTTGTTTATATGCAGTTCGCATTGCTATTAGTTGTTTTAATGGTACTCGGTTCGAGTGAATATTTTCAAGATGAGCTTTCCTTTGTTCGAACTTGTCTAGTGTCTCTCGAATGATGATTATTGATATTTGCGACGTTTTGAATTGATGAGCTGGGAGTTGAAGTTTGTTTCGGATTGTATGGAAATCGTTTTTGTTTGGTTGTGATTTTTGTTCGTCGGAATAACTGTTGGATTTTTATTTGAAATTATTTCAGTTTGTTCTTTATGATTTGAGTAGATATGCTGACGATTGTATATTGCGAGTCGTGCAAATTAAACAGGAAGAAGAAAGGCGAAATGTCGTATGATATTAAAATTAGGCTTCATAGAGACTCGCTCATGAACTCTGTTAAAGTATTTTCTTGAATACCGTCAGAGTTTCCTTGTTAATATTTTTCTCGAGCACAAGAAATTAAATTTTCTAGCACTCTTTTATAAACTTATACATTTTTAAGAACTTCTATTATAAATCTTCGAAAGTTTCAGTTACCATTCATTACTTTATCAATCATCAACTTTCATACACATACTCAACAACTATTGAAAACTGTGACTATACTCGAAGGCTATCACCTTTTCAGCCGAACCTAAACCATGCAACTTTGAACTCCAACACACACTTAACAGGCTTCCATATATAGTTTACACCAAAAAAAATAATCTTAAACCCATAAAACGCAATCAAATCTATTTACTAACTACGCCACATACCGCTCAACTTCGCCGATCTATAAATAACAAATCTAAAGAATACTGTCCACAAAGACCGCCGAAGGCTCCGCTGTCCCGAAATACCACACATAAGAATCACACTCCATCACCCATATAATTCCACATGCGTCGACAACCATCGGCTGCGATTCAGCAAAAGATTCCGGAGCCCATGTGTGTACACACGAACGCCATAAATCTGCGAACGCACGCACGTCCGCTCCCATTGTCCGCGACAACTTCCCGCTCGGGACCGATCATAAAGCCTGGAATTTCCGCGGCGACACGCAAAAGATACCAGCTCGTTTAATTTCGTGGGGAAAAAATAGTGGGAAGTGGGATGTGTCGCGTGTTTTGTGCGTTTTCGCGATGTCGATGCGAGAATTTTGCGGTTTGGTGTGAGAGTGCGGAGTAGGGGTGTCGTTACCGGGAAATTTTCCATATTTGATGGTAAATAAAAAAAATTATGTTTGAAATATTTTTGAAAAGTGTTGTTGTCTTTTGTATGGAAAATTTTTGTTTGGAAGTGTATGGTATTTTTTTCCAAAAATTTTGTTGTTTTTTCGGAAAGTATTTTTGGTTTTACGATTTTTTTGGATTTTTCGGTTATTTCCGGTTTTTTTTCCAAAATTTAATTTATCGGTAATTTGGTGGTAAAACGGTAATTAGAAAAAATTATCGGTATTGAAAATTATGGTAAATCTGACATCCCTACTGTAGAGAGTTTGTTGTTGGCTTTTTCTTCAGTTGGAAGTTTGAGGTGGAAAATTATTATTTTTTTTTATGGTGGGAAATTGTACACAAATTTGAATAAATATTATTTTTTGTAAAATATAAATAATATATAATTGTTTTTTGGCTGAGAATGTTTTTAAAAAATATTCCGAGAATTTTTTTTAAACGCACCGTCATCTAATAATGAAATTTACATTCACATGGATAAATAATTATTTTTTGTATATTATATCACGCGTCAAAAAAAGTTCAATAGAAATTTCCATCATTAATCCTTAAACGATTTATTTGAATTTGAATCATAAAAATTTCGCTTAACTCGCGTTCAAAAACTTTGAAACGTTATAACGAAGATAATTTTTTCTTTAAACTTTAAACGGTGATAAATTACCTTAATTAGCATAATATAACCGTTTTCGTATGGGCGCGCCGAGTTTTCCGACCTCACCGGAAAAACTGACCGCTTTTCTTCGTTAGAACAACAACAACACAACGAAACATTAAAAACAACTCACTTTCAACCGACTCGATGTATCGAAACATTAAACAAAGTAATATATCACAATGAAAAATTACAGTGTATAATATTTTTTCTTACGAAAAGTACACTTTCAGAATCAGTCATTTATTTTTATATTTTTTCACACCATCCACTGGGCATGTAACCTATGTATTTTCGTTATATGTATAATGGTTGTATCCCAATTAACTCTTGAGGGTTAAAATAAAAAATACATAAACAAACACACAAGGCCGAATTTTGCTGAAAGTTAACGACACACAAAGCGGGCCGGGTTCTGTTCGCATTTCGTGCGATTCGTTTTCATTTTCCGTTTATAAATAAATATTAAGGTCGCCGTTCAACTCGAAGCGGAATTTCCTCTATTTTTCCTCTTGCTCTCGAGTTAACTTCGAGCCCTGTTATTTTCCTTCAGACGGTCCCCCGTTTCGCAAGGGCTCAGCCTTCAGCATGAATAATTATACTGGCGCGGTTAAAATTCGACCTGGACATGTTAGGTGTGTGTGTGCTTTCGTTGCTAAAGCGTTTCGCACGAAATATTCAACAGCAATTAAAATATACGTGATTTGTTTTCGCTAAAGCTCCTTTTAAATGCTCGACGTTGAAGTTTTTAAGAGCCTCGCTCGTTTTGTGGTCCTTTCTGTTGTTGAAATTTGTTACTTTGAATCGTTCTGTTTTTTTTTTTACTATACGAAATATACCCAATCCTTTTTTCACACGGTTTTATATAACACAATTTGATATAACACGGTTGATGAATTGTGACCTATTTTTGTACAACACGTTTTATATAACATGGTTTTATAAAAAAAATAATTAAAAATGAATTAGATAGTGCTTTACTTAGGTACATAAATTATTTATTGACAAATTTGCATTTTAACATGAATTGAAATGTATTATAAGTATGTTAATTAGTTTTTCAACAAATTTCGCGTATAATTTAAAAGTTGTATTTATCAATTTTAATAAGTTTTGAGTTTATATGTTGCCCAGTAGCACTTTTTCCTGTCTAAACTATTAGCATGTGCAAATTTAGACAATTTAAAGAAAAATGAATGTAAAAATTGTCCAAAACATGCATACATAAAAACTACGCGCGAAATCTATTAAGAAACATTAAAAAAAAATTATTTATGTACCTATAATGAATTTTTATCCATTGAAATACAAATATGTCGATTAATAATTTACGCACCTAAAATAAAGGATTACCATTAACTAACTTGTTTAATTTGTATGCTTATGGTTGCGCCATCACAAATACATATATTATACTTATGACAAAGAGTATGTATATAATCTATAAATTATAAGTTAAAAAAGATTTTTTTAATAAATACGTAAATGTGTATTTTCTGCATTGTTTATTCGAAAAAAAATAAATTTCGGTATTTTTTTGGAACGAAAATTTTAATTTTGTATAAACTTCAAACCTCGTATAACACGGATTTGTATTACACAACATTTTCGTTAACAGTATTATACGAAGCCCAAGTCTATCAAAATAATAATTTAAAATTTCACATCAATCAAATTCATCCATAACACATAATACAGATCAATCAAATGATTCTAACCATAATTTCTCATTGAAAAACACTCATCAGGATCCGCGTAAAGTTCAAAAACCTTCCTACCCCCCTTCCCCTTTATTTTCCCCTATCCTTTTTAAGGGATGACTAGTTGACCGAGGTCATAGTTGTCACAAGTGCGAAGCCATTAAGCCGATCCGTGACGGGAAATAATTATGAGCCGGTCGCGACCGCAATAAAGCGCCGTTTTTCATCAATTACGGATCGATATGACGGGCTCGTAACGACTTTTTAATACGATATTAAAATTTCATATATTTTCAATATGATCGACGCGTGTCAAACGATTCCATAATTTCGCGTCCCATTTTCCGAAATACCGTTTTTCACGTGCGCATCGGTGCTGAAAAAAAAACGATCCGCTTTTCGATGCGGCGTATCGATCATCATCTAAAGTGAAAAGTTGGAAATTAGCAATTTAAAATCTGATTTTTTGTGTATGTCTAATTTTTGAAATCGATTAGATATCTGCATGTTTGATTGAAAGAGTTTTAAAAAGAGATTATTTTTATATTTGAAAACTTTGAGTTTCTTTTTTTTTAAATAAGAAATATCAAAAAAAATTTAGTCTCCCTTTACTTTAATAATTTTTTGATAAATAATCATGTTCTAATATAATAGTTTTAAGCTGATATCGATATTCGTATTCCTATTTTTTTAAGATTAAACACATAGTAAGCAAACAAAAAATATGGTTTATCTACAATATTATCTTTCATTTGGGAATTATTAGTATGCAAGTATAATAACTAAAAAAGCTATGATACTTTGGACTAAAGTTTTGGTTTAAAACGTTCCAAATATCATGACCTATCAACTCTTCAAGGCTTTTCTAGGCCTTTGTATATATCACAGACAGGTGTATTTCAGTCCATATATATTTGGATCAGTCATAAATACAAATTG
Source organism: Hydropsyche tenuis (assembly GCA_009617725.1). Classification (NCBI taxonomy): domain Eukaryota; kingdom Metazoa; phylum Arthropoda; class Insecta; order Trichoptera; family Hydropsychidae; genus Hydropsyche; species Hydropsyche tenuis. The sequence goes on from VTON01000051.1 coordinate 1,338,577, forward strand.
GTGGTTAGGTTGGGTTGGATTGAATTGGGTCAAATATACATGGACTAATAAAATACATGATCTGTAACATACATCTAATATTTAATTATGGATAAAATAATAAAATTATCAACAGTATATAAAGAATACAATTTGCGCACATATCTCAAATATGCACCTTTCATCACATCATATATAAAAAGGCCCGGAAAAACACGACACAAAAATACACACCGGTACCCAACAACCGCATTATATATGATGAAATGAGGAAGAAACGTGGGAAATATGATGAAACTGAAGTCGGCGAAGAATAAAATAAAGTGTTGCTGCCGTGTTCGCTTTATTGCCGCTATCGGGGCTCCCTCATCTGCTTGCATTTTTTATCAACGGAGCGATTTTTCATGCTTGCGATAGTTTATCTTGCACATTCTAGACGCTCTTCTACTTTCATAATTCAGTGGCGGATGTCTTTTGCTGCTTTCGTGGAAGTTCCCTGGACTTTTGTCTGCCGGTTGAGGTGTAGTTTGTTCCGATGTTTCAAGTGCGTGTTTTAGATGTTTTGTTGTGGTGAATGTAATGTATTTTTAGAAGTTCAAATATTTTCCATCGAACGGAAAATGGTAATCGATCTTTTCGGGAAATCCAACGAGTTGAATTATTGACTGAAAATTGTATATATGAAACGGTAAAAGAGCTCCGATTCGAATCCAATTTTCGATAAATGAAAACCGCGCTTGCGGAAAAAATCGTTTCGCAATAACGGAATCCGTCTTGGCGGAAGGAGAACGGACCGAGCGATATTCCTTTTAATTAAACGAATATTTCGCAACACACAGACTTATTTAACATTCAAAGGCGAATCCGGCGGACGCAAATTGAAATACCATTTTTGCGCGAATAGTGCGCCAGCGAATTTTCCGGGCCGGGATCGCGGATTTTGCAGGTAAGCTTTTCATTTCGCCGGTCGCTGTTTTCCTTTTCCCGCAAGTTTTTCTCTTGCAATTTTCTGCTACGATCGTTCGGCAATCAGTATACGGCTTTTTGTTCGGCGTTCGTTTGAAGTGAGCGCATTTTGACTAACTCGATACTTGGTGGGGCTCGTAACTTTAGCGCACTTGAAACTTTTCAGTTGATCTATTCTAGTGAGCTAAAATGGGTTGTGAAAGACTGAATATCGTCCGATCGATTTTGTGTGTTTATAATAGTATTTTTTTTACCTTTTAGAAGATTGAGTAATGAAAAAATATGGATTCATTAGCGTCCATACGAGACTCACTGCAAAATCATATTATTATTACGGCTTCGGGCTTTTAGAGACTTTTTAAATTATATCGTTCGATGTTTGCGTCGTTCAATTAATTTTGTAATATCTGTCATATCTATATAAAATTTATATCAAAAAAATTCTATTAGTATTTATGACTTTTATTTCAAAAGTTAAATAATAATGTATTATAGAAACGTATGAAATTTTTTTGTTGATTTCATCAAAATTTTGTTTTGTTTCAATCCGATTACTCTATGTTCGATATGTAGCATAAAACGTCAAGTTCCAAACTTTATTTCGCATCGATCATTTTAGAAATATAATATTACATAAGATCCAATGAAATTTTTTTTTGCATTTTCGTTCATTTTGACCAATTTCGAATGATTGTAAAAAATATTAAATTTCTGATTCTTAACGAGGTTTTTAATTTATGCCCACGTCATACTTAGTAGACTATTATAATAATCGCTGTTCAGTGCAAAGAATAATATAGTCCGAAAATAATTATTATAAATTATAATATTGTGAAATAATCGTCAATTATTTAATTGCCAATAAATATTAAATAAAATGGGTATACAAAGGTTAAATTTTGTATCGCGTGATAGGAACCAATTTTGTTTATAAATATACACGCTGATATATTTATATGAAAATGAGCATATATCTGATTTTTAACACTTTATACATCAAGAATTGTTTTTTCCACATCCATCTTTTTTCTTTTTTTTAATATTATAAAAAATAAAAATCCAATATGTACATTGTATTTAAACGCACTGAAAATTTTCACTAAATAAACTTAAAATGAATTACGTAAGCAAAAAATATTTGTATATATTATGATTATAGTGAAACAGATTAACCAGAAAATACAGAAATTTTCAACAAAGCGAATTAACGACCGACCTTTCATACTTTCCCGTTTTCAAGCAAACATTTCTACGAAGAGCCTCTCCCTTGAATTAATATTTCACTGGACCTGTTTGCAAACGAATCTACAGACTTTGGTTCAAATAAAGTTTTGCGGGTGAAAATTTTAGTCCGGCCCTCGTAAACGGCGTTTGATCACTTCATAAAACCCGCGAAGACAAAATATCTCTAATTACGCCACTTCTGTATGTAACTTCATATATTTTCTGCTTGGTTGATTTTTTTAGTAGTTAAATAGTAAAACTGTAATAAAAATCGAACAAAAACATTTTGAACCACTGACTTAGTTCTTTAACTCTATTTCAATTTAGCACTAGTAAATTTCAATTGAAATCAAAACAACAATCAATCGATCAAAAAAAAAAATTTCAATATGTACAATGATAAAACATATGTATACGAATGCTCAGAATAAACACGACTCGCAAAATTTATATACTCGAGTGAATATTTTAAAGCGAAGTCATGCGAGGGCGCATAATTTTTTTTCTCTTCAGTAAGAAAAAAATATATTATAATATGCAGAAAGTTGCCAGCACCACCCCTACCTCTGGAACCTTGAACAATTTCAGAACTTTCAAGAAGACGTTATATATGATACGAGCGGTCCCTTCAGGACCCCGTAGGGAATCGATATTTCAATGTGTACAAAAAATATGAAGCTCTTCATGCTTATTGCTCAATTTGGGAATACGCTTCCAGAAGTGATACTTATCGTCTCTGCGAAGGTTTTTTTTCGATTTTCGTCTTTTTATATCTATTTATTTGTCGACTGCCAAATTCAGAAATATCGTCGCATAGGAAATGCTGTTGCCTTTGAAGTTTTTCATATATCGCCTCTTTTTTCAGCGTTCTTAGATCTCAATTATCTTTTGCGAATTCTTTGTTTTGTATAATATCCATATACGCTTTAACAATTCTTTTCTTAAATTATTTACACTTGAATAATTTTTCCGTATCAATGTCATTTTCGTTTTTATTTTAAACTCAAACTGAATTTATAATATAATGTATCGAATAAAATGTCCAATTCTTGTTCGATCGAATTACGATAAGAGCTGAGTAAAAATAAAACTCATGAATATCATATTGATCGAAAATCTCATTTTTGTTTTATTTAAAAATATTTTCGTCGAAACGCGATATTTCGACAATACGAAATTTTAAATAACGAAAAAAAATTTGCGTCAACTTTTCTTCTTGGAATAGAGTTTCGTCGGTATGTGCGAATGCATATACATATTAAATGAAAAATGGCAATGGTCGTGACGTGCTCACGTGAAATATGTATTCTCATATCATAAGCACGCGCATATTTGTATATAAATATTAGGATACAACATTGTACGTGCGTTGATGTAATAGACATCAAAATATGTTCTCGCGAAATTGTATGCTAAGCATTTGTCGCAGTCAGGACGAATGATAAATGATCGATCATTTTCCCTAAATTATTCTCTTTAGATAAGGGAAGACTCAAGTCGTTTCGAGCTTTTCCTCGTGCAGGGTGAATAATAAATAATTATTCTTTTTTATCTTCGCAATTTTTTTTACAAATGTATGGTTTTTTATCGATATCGAAATCGGAATATTCGACTGTTTATTCATCATTGATTTTTTCATTTTTAAAAATCGATATATTTATAATACATACTTAATATTAAATTGCGTTGTTTTCCTAGTTGACATTTAACTTTTTCATAAAGAATCAATCATTCTTATTACCTGTATAATAATTAAAATTTCGAAATTAATGAACTCTTATTATGTAAAATACTAAGTATGAATTATATATTCGCTCATATATTAAATTGAAATAAGTTAATATCAAATCCTCGAAACATTAATAAATAATAATATTGACTGACAATTTTAAGAGTATCAACTCGTCTGTAATTTAAGCTAATTTACTGCCACTAAATTAGATAAAGTCCATACCAAATGTTGCGTGACTGAAAAATAAATAAATAAATACTTTAATCGTTCCGTGTGACATTATCTCAAATCCCATTAAAACACAAAGTAAGTCCATTCGATAACAACACGTCCTCACTTTCGAATAAAAATTTGCATATTTGAAAGCAATTAAAGCAGCCTTTGTGTCGAGGCGAACCTTCCTACTCCGTTTTATAAAAACACAGCCTTCATAGCTTATGCAGCAAAGAATTTCAACACACATAAAAATTTTAAAGTTCGCAAACTTTTCCACTACGTTGAACACGTCGAGTCGCGATTAACAAACGTGACCGATGCTCAAGAGAGTTTCGCATATCCGATGTCATATCCTAGTAAGGAGTAATTCTATTTCGCCAACTCCCAATGCGCTTCTTGCACTAGATTTTGTGGCTTTAACACTCCTATATATACATATATTGTATAAGTGCACTCGTGCTTACTATTATTCAACTGCTTCTATATTATATTTTGAGGTGTTTAAACAAAACTCGTAGACTGTATAGGAAATTAAATATTTGTCATGTTATCGTAGGATTGAATATAAAATTTATTCATTATATTATAATACATGTGATCATTTTATTGATTTTATAATCATAATCATTTGAGTTTTTTGGTATTTATCAAAAATGATAAAATGTATGGAAAATTATCTTTTGTAGTTTCATGGAAAATATAGTTTCTGCTTATATTGCTGGTGAATATATAACTTTTGTAAGACAGAATGCAAATAATGCGACTCGTTGCACCACAATTCATGGGGTCGTGATTCAAAGATGTATATTCGACTTTCAACTCGTGCTTTCTATTTGTTTCCGTGATGTATTTTCGTGCACTGCTACCTACATATTGAAACCTCTTTTGAGAGCAAACCGGAAAAAGCGCTTAATGCTGGCAGCATTGAATTTGTACGTTTTCCTCGTTTAATCTCTGAATAGATTCATGATACTTTTTAAAAAAATAATACATATATTAAAAACGAGGGAAAGTTTAATCTCGTCAATTTCATATCTTGACTTTCTTTCAGTGTTGAACACAGCTTAAATAAATTCCACGTCGTTCGAAACATTACGTCTTCATTTGCATGCGACCATCGCGTTTAATATCTTCAATTTTCCGAATTTAATATCAAAATGTGGGTAAAATTTTTGGACGTCTGTTATATATATTTCGCGCGAACCTTTTATAGCGGAAACATAAACAAAATGAACGCGGAAGGCAAATCCAATTAATATGAAAATATCAAGGCTTTCGCCGTTGCGAAAGCGGCTAATGTCCGTAAAAAGAACGTGAAAATTAAAAATAACGTATAAATTCAAATGAGACTCGTTTATATAAATCTGCGCGTTTTTATAAATCGGTAAACGCGAAAATCTCTTCACCGAAACGTCAAATTTGACTATTAGCCTTTATTTGATTATCGTTTGACAGACATAATACACGGCGTTTTAAAATTCACTTGTGCCGTTGCTTTCACTTTTTTCATCAACTTTTAACGGTTTCTACAATTTTGAACATTCGCAGTCTCTAACCCAATTATGAACGAAACTTGATGCAATTATTTATCCGGTATTTTTATTTTTCACCCTTTCATATATATACAATATACTATTTTTTGAGATCAAAAATATTAATCGTATAAATTATATCATAAATAATATGATTTTCTAACTTCGATTTAAACAGCCGACATATAAAATTTTATAATATATTATAAGATATGAGAGATTTTTGAACTTTCAAATAAAATGTAGAATTCCCAGTTTTGAAAACGGTTGTTTCTGACAACCGTGTTCGAAATAATGTAAACGAGATTAGGAGTCAGCTACTGCATGTCAAACTTGCAACTTCAACATCCTCGAAAATTACATTATTGTGAACTCACTCATGCAAGAATATTTAAAATATAATCCTATATTCGGTCTTTAATTTATCTTTCGGTATATAATTTTTTTATAATATATTATAATAGAAGAGGTTTTTATATTGTTAAAATTATTATTTAGGTTCTCATGTGAAATTTTTGAGTATAGTTATTAAATTTTTTTGTTGAATGAGAAATATATATTACAACAAAAATTTATTCAAAAAGAAAAATAAGCTGACAATTTTATTAGAGAATCCAAGTTCTCGAGAAAATTTCCTATCTGTGGTGCTTTTCCGCGGAAAATTCCACGCTCACGTGCAGCTTAAGTCGTCGCAAACTGAATTAGCGTTCGTGGACGTAGCGTGACGGTGCACGATGGAAAACAGATGAATTTTTCCCTTTTCCGTTCACATAAAACACACACACACACACATTTATACGTCTGTAATTTTCTCGAGGAAAATTCCAACGGAGAGAGTCCTAGTCGTGTCATTACGTCCGCTAGTTTTCCCGCGACGGTGACGAGCTGAATTTCCCATCCGCCGGCGTGTTTTCCTTATTCGGTTAGTTTTTCCGATCTGTACAAAAGTGTAACTTATTTTTTTCCACTTCTCGTTGTTTATTCTGGTCCCGTTCTTCATTTTTTCGCTAAATATCCGAGTCGTCGGGCAAACGAGAGACGCGCTACGGGAGTGCTTCTCACCTCGACGGGAAAACCTTTTCGCTCTTGGGTCGTTTGTTGCTTTTGAAGTTACTACTTTGGTACGTGTGTGTATATGTTTTCATTTTAGCGCAATGTGTTTTCCTGTTATGTGCACGTGCCACGTTTCCAGCGAAAGTATGGAAAAACAAAAAAAGTCAAAAGCAAGAACGGAGACAATCAGACGTCTGCGATTCGAGCACTCAGAAATGTCGCAAATTATCGAATTCGTTGCGTATGAAATATATAAATATTAAATTCTAATTTTTATTTGTTTCGAAATAATAATCGTTTGTGATAATGACGAAAAAATTGCGCTTTCGAAAGTACACGCACAGTACTTTTGGTTTAACGCATGGATTTTTTCGATATGACTAAAAAATCTATTTCAGTAAATACATTTAGCGATAAATCGCTTTTGTTCGAGGTTTGTAACTAGACCGATTAAAATCAGATAAATCATAGACCAACAAAACGTTTAAGCATTTTTTTCGGCCTTTTAGACATCGGCGTCGAAATCTCTAACGACCCTCAAACTATACAATAAAGGTCAAGCTAGAACGTTTTATATTCTTTTTTTATTGATATTTACACTAGAAAAATCTAAAACACGATAAATACGATACTTTGCGAGGGAACGTTGACGCTATGAACATTAGAGCCATACTTAGGAAAATGAACTGAAAATTTTCACACCCTCGTTGAAAAGTTTAAAAAGTCAACGACGCCATTTCAGTTTCAGACTTGACTTCATATTTTACACGAAAGAGTGTCATTTTCGCTCGGATAGCTTATCGTGGACTATTTTGGTTTTTCAGTATTTTTTTCACTAGTTTTATTGTTATATCAAGCTTTTTCATAGTCGAGAACTTTTATGCCTTTTAATAAAATTATGATAAAACGTGTCCATTTTTCACGAAGATTATGTTTCTTATGTATTATACAAAAAAAAGAATAGAACCTCGTTTTTATATGTGAACCTTTGAGAAGCCTTTTAATTTCATTGTATTTGGATGCTTCAAAGTTTATCTGTGCATAAGGTGAGTTGAATAAATTTTATTTGACTGGAATATTTTGAAAACTAGTTGTTACTTTTGTTCGCCATAAAGTTTATAATATTTAAACTATTTCAAGTATTAGTTTATTTCTTTATATATTGAATTTATAAAATCTCATATTATATTTTACATTGAACAAAACGCTTTTATAATTTTTCCCATTAAGCTATTATATTATACATAATGAAAATAGAAATTTTCATTTTTTCTTAAATACAAATTCATTTTATAAATAAGAATACTAATGAAATACCATTAAACAATTCTTTTTAACTAAATCATTAACACTAAATATAAAAATCGAAACTTTTATATTGCAAATGATCCGTTGAATATTTTAAATACTGCAAAATCTATGTTTTCAACCAAAACGATAGCCTCTTTCAATTTTCTACCATTTTTAGATTCTCTTTAGAAATCGTTTCGTCTAATTTGATACATAAATTTTCGTTAGTGCTTCTATGTTCACCCTGAAGACGATCGATAGGGTTAACTTTAAATAAATTCATTCAAATTGTATTTTCTTTTTCACTTTAATGGATTGAAGTGTTACAATCGAAACTAAATTCATTTATCTTTACACTCGGTTCAAAAATAGCCTAGATAATATATACTTTAAAAATTTCACAATATATTTTAAGCTAGGAGCAATATCTAAATATAATAGATTATTATTCAAGTTCGTTAGCATATCGAAGTTTTCGATACGAAAAGGTCAGTTGATGAACCGTAATAGGTCGTGATTAAATGTCTTATTCAAATGTTCATTTTGAAGTTCAAATTCAATACATAACTATCAACAACAGGCGATAACTTACATTTCGTAAACCACTTAACCAACTTTTCAAATTTCTCTTTAACCTGAAAAGACTTACATCGTGTAATTTACGATGACATAAGTTGAAATATGTATATGAAATCGCTAAATGGCTATCCTTAAGTAAAGTAATTTTCACATTAGTCGACGTCAAAGCGTGCCGGCATTAAATCGTTCGTTTGCAATTATGAAGTTTGGTTGCAGTTTCGTTGAGCGAACTACACGTGCTACCCCGTCATACATTAAATTTCACATTATATCCAAAGTTGTATTTTATGATACACGTTTCGGCAGGTCGAAAGCATAGTTCATTTTGCTAAATAACGTACACGGTACCAAAAATATTTCTTAAAACATAAATACACCCAAAACTCTTTTTACACGAATTTTTTTAAATGGTCTCGAAATAACACAGTTCAAAAAAAGTAACCTATTATTTTTTTACGCTGTTTATTTCGTTTTAAAACGGTATAAAAAATATATGTATTATTATTATGCCCCAATGATAAGATCCAGACAAGGCCAGTATACAATTATAGTCATTAAATCAAAATTTAAGATATTTTTTGACGATTTCACATGGCGAAATTTCGTCATATCACACATTTTTTATAAAATATATTTGGATGAAAGTTCCATCCAAATACACCTTACCATTTTTTTACATGTTTTTTTACACGGTTCCGAAATAACACAGTTCAAAAAGAAGAAGAAGAAGAACCGATATTTTTAATTTTTTTTAATTTCGACATAGTATAAAAATAAAAATAAAAAACATGTTTTATTATACCACAATGGTAAGATTAGGTGCAGGCCAGTATACAATTATAGTTATTAAATTAAAAAAAATCAATGATATTTGATGATTTCACATGGCGAAATCTTTCCATATTACACATATTTTATAATGTATACTTGGATGGAAGTTCCATCCAAATATATTGATTGAACCCATCTCCAATTTTTAAATAGTCACCATTGATTTTTTTAGTCACTTGAACATATCTCCCACGCAACAAGAGAATTAGCTTTATAATAATTGAATCTTTCAAAACACATAAAAATTGAAAAATTCAATTTTTATACATTTACCACACTTTTTTACACAATAAATCTCCAAAACGTATCCCCCGTATAAAAAGAGACTCGAATATATGTACATTACAACAAACCACCTCAAAATATCAAATCAATTCCCTTCATAAAAAACCCCACAGCATTATTCGAAGATCGATTCGTTCGTTGATGCCACACTTTGTCAAAGTGACATCGAACAATTAGACGGGCCATCAGTCAACAGGTACGGGACATTGTTGCGAGCGCAAAGACGTACTCGTGACTCGGCGATTTGTTATCTTTATTGCTGCCTTTGCCCTGTCGAGGAAATATATTCGGTGTTGACCCTAAGCTCGGTGCCGACTTGGCCCTCCTTATGAATAAGCGGTGGGTGGTTAGGTTTCCGTTTCCGGAAAAACGGATGATGATCTGCGGAAATGGAGGATGCGGAAGGATCGATCCGATATGAAAAATTGCACTATTTGTATGAGCGGAATTTTTTAAATGAGTCTTTATGTGTATCGATTGTTTGAGATCATTTTTTGTTCAACTAAAATTATTATTACATTTTAAAAAAAATTGCAATATAAAGTTCAAATAATTATATGAAAATGTTTGAAATTCACTAAATTTTAGTCTATTTTTAATAATTTTCTGCTAGGTGGCCACTGAAAGACTAAAATGTTTGGAAAAGTCATAATTTGTTCATTTTCAAAGTTTTTTAATTATCTTTCTATACAAGTTATAGAGAAAAACCTTAGAGATTAAAATGATTAAGTATGATGTCTAGAAACGTATAAAAACTAATTGGGTTTTTCTATTTCAATGAACGATCAATCATTGAAAGTCATAAAATATTGCCGACATTTTTTCTGAGTTTCAATAATTGATCTCTCACTCAATGAGTTTTAGTCGACGCAGACATTATACATAACTATATAAAGTATTTTAATCTCCAAAATATGTTCTATAACCTGTAAAAATAAAAATAAAATAAAGATTGAAAATGAACACTTTATGATTTTTCCAAACCATTCAGTCTTTCTGTAGACACTCTATCAAATAAATTATATTTATCTTTTTCAAAAACACATTTTTTCTTTTGGCTCTTGGCTCAGAAATCACTACAATAATTTTCGTTCAATTGATTCAATCGCATTAATTATATTACTACAAACTCAATTTTTCCCTCATATTCACACAAATACTAAAAATTATGAACCGAGTCGGTTTATAATTCTTAGTATTGGGTCGGTTTAACCGACCCAAAAACATAAAATTAATTAAATATTAAAATCACAACCCATTATCTCCGCACAAACACTCCGATCGAAAAAAAACCCATAACACAATATCAAAATTCCCCTTCATCCTCGAAAATCGTCAACCCCATCCGAAAATTCCAGCCGACAAGACGAAGCGACCCCGTTCCCCAACAACACCCTTCAAAGGACGAACCCTTCGTGGCCATCCCCCCCTCCCCTACTCCCTTCCAGCCATGATTAAATTCGTACTTACACCACTTCCAACATTATTTACGAGCCAGAATATTAGCTGCATTCGCAAAAGGGGCAGGATGCACCTCCGTGTGGGAACTTTCCAGTGTGCGTGCCCGTTTCGCAAGTTCCGTGCGCCGCAACGGGTAAAGACACGGTGAAACTTTGATGAAAATTTGCCTTCTCGGGCCTGAAAGCAATCACGTCTGGAAGTCGTTCCGCAGACCGCTTCATTATGAAACGCCGATTTCGTTTCAGAACTCGTTGTATCGCATAAATGGGTTTTTTGCGATAGGACGTGTGTCGAGATAGGAGTCACTGAAAGTCGGGTCTTGAATGTTTTGGGGGTGAAATGAAAATTGGCGAATGTGTTATGTTGGTGTTTGTGGGTGGAAATGGTCGAATTTTTTGGGAACATTGCTGTTTTTTAAATTATATACTTGAATGTTGAATTGTGAGTTTCGTGTAGTGTGGGCGTTGCGAAATTGTATCGTTTTTCGTTGTTTATATTGAATGTGAAAATGGGGGTGTTTCGATTGTTTTATATACACCCAATACTTTTTTTATACAGGGATACGTTCCAGGGACAAACGTGATAAAAATGTATAGTAACTATATATAAATTGGAGATAGGTCCCAACAGTATATTTGGTTGGAATTTCCATCCAAATATACTTTAAAAAATGTGTGATATGATGAAAATTTCGCTACGTGAAATCATCAAAAAACATCGAAATTTTTTATTTAATAACTGCATACTGGCCAGTTCCGGATCTTACCATTGTGGCATATACATTTTTTTATACCGTGTTGAAATGAAAAAAAACAATGTATAAAGAAAATCGTTTTATTTTTTCTTTGAATCGTGCTATTTCGTAACTGTGTAAAAAAAAAACTGTATTAGAAGTGTTTTGGGTGTACTTTACAATAGTGTTTATCAATGATATAATATTTAAAAAAAATGCATTTTATATATGTATAATGTACTATTCATAATTAAATTTCAAGAATCATTCAAAAAATAATCCATATATAAAAAAATTTCATGACCTTACAGACTCGAAACGTAAACGTTACGGGCAAAAAATATTGTATTTATTGATTTATATTCGTTCGACGTTCGAATTTCAAATGAAACATTTCATTTTGACAATTAAATCAAGATGTTATCTTTTGCTTTGTTAAACAAACGCTTTTGTTTGTGGGTACCTCGATAAAAAATGAAACGGTGACTTTTCAAAAACTGTTTATTTTCGAATTTGATCAAACTTGAAAATGCTTTGATATTTTTTTATTCGTCATTCCAATTGAAAATGTAAATTCAATTGATAAAACGCTACCCATGTGAAAGAATTTCGAACGTTTTTTGTTCAATTTTTCTTGATTAGATAACAGAAAGTATTTCAGTCTCACTCGATTAACTTTTTGAATATTTGCATAAAATATTGAAATAGTTTCGACATGATAAGTAAGTTAACATTTTTTTCGTACATAAATATGAATATCGAATTATGTTGTTTTGAATTTAAAAATTCTTATCGTAATTTTCTTTCGTGAAAATTTTTGTATCTAAATTTTTAATTCTTTCATTTTATTATATTGAAATTTTTATTACATAAATAACGTTCATATTTGGTTCACATAAATGAATACTGAAAATATAATTCACACAGTTTTTATCCCACACTTAAAAATTCACATTTTTTCATTAAATTTATTATTCTTTCTATTCAAACAAACGCTCATACATTCCGATAAAATTGAAAAACACCGTCATATTTTTCACCACTCTGCGACGATAAATAAAATAGTTTCAAGTTTCACCCCTCCGCACATAGACGACGGAATTGAATTTAAATTGAAAAAGATATACGAGACATCGGAAAATGCAAAACTTAGATATTCCAATTTGATAAACACACACGCGAAAAACATATAGTATACACCACATGAAAAATTCAAACGTTCGGACAGCCTGTTGCTTGAACTGCTCTTCCCCTTTTCCCGGTTTTTCTTCGAAAAGTTGGGGACTGAAAAAAAAACCGGCAGTGGAAAGTAATACAACAATTACGACAGAGATTTTCCGGAGCATTACACTTATATTCATTAGGTGTGTTGTCATTAATATCGGGGTTTTTGCTGCCGGGACGGGGTTTTCTCTTTTTTCCCTTCGGAGTGTTTACCCCGAGTTAAGGGAAAACAAAACACATTGTATACATAATTCATTCGACGGAGAGCGGTCCCGTTCGTGGATATCTTCTTCCTTTTTTGTGTTTCGGCGAGATCGCAGGATAATAATCATAATTAACCGTGCACAAAATAAATATTTATACAGAGTGGGAAATCCGACCGCTCGGTTTTCTTCTTGTGTTTCACTGCCGGAAAAAAGGGTTTGCGTTGAGCGGAGTTGCGGTGTTTTCTTTTTTTGTTATTTAAACAACTTCAATTATATTAATTTACTTATAATTAATCGCTTTTGTACTTTGTATTTACACCACAAATTAATCACGAATTGATTGTGTCTATATTATATTTCTTAAGCAATGTTTACCACCCATATTATTACGTATTACATTATATGAAATAATAGACTATTTTAAGCATTTTTTATTCAAAATTTTCACTAATACACTCAATCTTCTTTTTACACGGTTTCAAAACAACGCAGTTCAAAGAAGAAAAACCGATTATTTTTACACTGTTTTTTCACTTTAACACAGTTTAAAAAAATATGTATTATAATGCCACAATGATAAGATTCGGTGCGAGCTAGACTAGTATATAATTATAGTTATTAAATTTTTAAAAAATCGATGTTTTTTCATGATTTCACATGGAAAATGTTTTCCACATTACACATTTTTATATTTGGATGGAACTTTCATCCAAATATACTGATGGAATATATTTCAAATTTTTATACGGTCACCATTGGTGATTTTTTTACACAGTAGTCTCTGGAACGTACCTTCTGTGTAAAAAGAGAATTGGGTATATGCAAAAGAATTGAAACACCCTTAATTTTTATAAGGTCGTCATATATTTTTTTTTACACACTATTCTCTGGAACTTATCCCGTGTAAAAAGAGAATTGGGTGTATTTGTAAAAATAAATATATGACTTAAATTCATATAACTTTGGGTCACGTGAATTTGAGTCACAATACTCTGACTTAAAGTCACGTAACCGAGCTTAAACCGAACAAAGGCAGCCTATATAATTAAGCAAAATAAATTTTTAAACAAACACCAAAAATATATTATTTTTCACTTACACAACATATCAGAACAATCACACATAACTGAGAATAATACAGATCGTCTCAAAATTGGATCCGCGTTAACGTCCACGAATTCGGCAAAGTTTGATGGGAATCGATTCGCAGAATAGGTCAGGGCATACTTATCGAGCACCGTTGAATTGCCGACCCTTTGTACTATCTGAAAGGTGTGTGTATGTGTGTGAGCACAATGAGGACATGTGTGCCATCGGCTTCGGGTTTATATTCATTAAGGGCTCGTCCCTTATTGTCGGGGGCTCTCGATAAGGGATGATTAAAGGCGGATTTCGGCATCGTGCATGTACTATGCAAAGCCTGCGTAATGGCGATCTTTTTATTTTTGTGTTTTTCGCTTTGTTGCCGTCCGCTGTTTGCGAATCGGATCGGTGTGTATTGTTTGCCGAGTTTTATTTCTTGCGGGACTTGGTGATAGGTGCGCCTGTGGGTGGGGCGTGATATTGTTTGTTGGAGGTTTTTTTGGAAATGAGGTTAAAGTGGGGCGTATTGAAATTTTATCGAATTATAAAATTGTGTTTTTTGTTATCATAATTCGATGGACGGTTATTGGAGATGGTTTGAATTTGATAAAATTTAAAATTCAAATTTATATAACGTCCATTGCAGGATGATAACTTTCCGATAACATCGAAAGTTTTGGCATTATATTATTTATTTTTTTGTTGATAAGGAGTGGAAACTTTCGAGGAATTAAATATTGAAAGTATAATATACCTTGCAAAATGGTTTCAGAAAACCGCACAAATTCGCAATATTTTATTGATCATATTCATGGCCCCAAGATCCTAAAATCGGGCCTAGGGCTAGAAGCTTTATCGGGCCCGCTCTTTTCACCGATTTTTTTTAATTACATAGGTTTTAGTAGGTACCGACAAGTTGAATTACATATAATACGAAAACAAACAGTGATTCTGTTAAAAATAGTGATAAAATAATTTTATAAAATTGATCGATGCCGAGCTCTTTTACGACTAGAGCCCTACTGACCACCCCTCCGTATTGGGAGCCATGATCATATTACATGTCGCTTAACTTCAAAAATAGCTAACTAATTTATTAATATTTTCAAAAATAGAATTGAAACTATTTCAAAATCACCTCCATCACTACATAAAGAATATTCATTCATAATAATAAAAAAAACTATATAATATTCCGATTACAAGAAAAAAACCTTATCTAGTAATAGATAATATAAACGATATCAATAAATTAAATCCGTAACTACAAACATTATCAGACAAAACCCGTCCGAATCATCATAAACTAAAACCTCACAAGAAACGCCCTCCCCATTATCTATTTTCGAACTCCCCCATTCCGCCACCCAAAACTATTTTCAGCCCCCATTTAAAAACACCAAACACCCTGCTGAAATTTCAGCCCGATTCAGAATCCGCCACGAGTCGATCTCCCACAAGTCCCACTATCACCTCGCGCATACGCACAATATTGCGCTATATTACGCGCGCAATATTATTGTGCCACCCTGTACGCATTGTAAAATAGATAGCGAGAGCGTGCGCGAACAGTGAGAGCGTTCTCTTGGAATATATATGAGGCAATTCAAGAAAGTTGCCGACATTAAACAAAGTGCGAGAAAATCGAAGTTACGCACACCCACGGCCCCGAATGTGTACGTGTGCGCTTTATATTTTATATTACAAGTGCGGTTGTTTCGTATACATTATGTAATATGTATGAAAAAATAGACGACTTATGGTCGAACGTTGCCGCCTCGGGTCGTTCCTCGTATATATTACGGGCTTTTTTTTATATATTCGGCGTATTTTTTATACGTGCGTAGTGCGATTCTTTTAAAAAGGTTGCCGTATCGGATTGCCCGCCGCTGAGGATTCTCTTCGTTTGGAAATTTTCGTGATCGAATAAAATTTTCGTCTGTATTCCGTTTCGGTCGTGTAATGTAAGAATTGCGTAATGAATGTTGTCTTTGGGTCGAAATCTGTTTGTTGTTTTAATTGAAAATCGTATTGTAGATGTTCGTTTTTTGAGTTCGTCGTGATCGCATCGAACTTCAAAATCGGCTCATGATAAATCCGATTGTCGAATAATTAATAAATATGAATTTCGCAATGAGATTTGAATCGTTAAAATATTATTTCAATAAGCCCTATTAATAGTAATTAAAATCATTTTCAAATCTCTATTATAAAATAATTTATATACTATATATATATTAAAAAAAACTCAATTTTCTATCACATAAACCGATTAAAGCACACGAACGCGCCAAAAACTAACTTTTAACTTCCTTTCCCCGGGTGAAATTCCTTCGCCAAACAATCTATTACACTTTCCCGCACACCCTGTACATACGTACGTATACCGGAGGCGTACGTGCGTTTAAAAAATTCAATTATTGGCCCCCCCCGTTCGCCCGTCGGGTAGAGCTTTAACAATTCAAAGTGTGCCCGAAAAGTTCAAGTGTGTGCTTTTCGGGAACGTAACGAGATGCGGCTCGTTATTCACGTGCTCGTACTAAAAAAAATTAAATAGGGTCGATGAAAGTTTAAAAACGATGCTTTTTTCTCGTTCATGTGCTTATGTGAAAATTTGGAGCGTTTTCACTATGAATAAATATTATTCAATAAATTCCATATAAATGTTGGGATATGCGTATTTTTATTAGAATATACCATTTTAAAAATCGTAATTCTCATTATTTTGGGATATCTTTACACCCTCAATAATTTTCTGAAAAAAGTGCGATTGTGCGATTCCACTAAACTGTAATGCGGTTAAACCTTTTGCCAACGAATTTTTGTACCCCCGAAAAAAGATGGGACGCATTACATACACTCAAAGGCTTATCTCTCGTCTGAAAAGCAAACGCCTCCGTTTCGCTTAACTTCAGCCCCGTTTCAGGAAATCAAACACGGTCGGTTCCCTTATCAGTGCCCGAAATTTGCAACCACCCTCATTTGCCCTATACCACCGAAAGTCCGTTTCAGGAGTTAAACGGTTAAAATTGCGGGAGACCAAACCGCGAGGGGAAACTTGTCGCGATTTCCCCACTTTGTAATTGGATACTTTCGAAAATCAATATTCAAAGCACTTACCGCCGAGGTGTACACAAATAAATTTGAAATAATAATACAATCAAATTTTTCCGTACGAACTCAACGCTGAAAAATGATCGCTTTTTATTTTTTTGAGGCTGCGTACAGTTAACGTGCGGTATAAAGGAAACTCTAGGCGTGCACGAAAGGAAAACCCGCCAGAGACGTGTCTAATAGGCGTCGGCGTTTTCCCGCGAGTTTCCCGCGGAATTTTCCCGCGGGCTTTTCCGCAATATCCCAAATGGAAAACACTTGCATTAGTTACGGGTCGTTCGCGTGTGCGGTCACGATTTCTACACTATGAACGCGCGACATATTTATTTACCGCGTGGCCGAAGTGTAGTATAAAAACTCTCCACGTATACGTTTACATATGTCCTCGTATGTGCATGCAATAATATATTATATAATGTAATATGTAAGAAGTGAAACAAAGGGCTGGAAAAGTGTTTGGGCTTCCTACGCACGTACCCGTTTGAAATATAAATAAAAAAGTATTAGAGATGTAGTGTTTGCTTGCGAGTTTTACAGGTGTCGCAGAATTTGGTTTTTTCGCGTTTTTATTCAATTTTTTTTTGTGAGAGCTTACGAAGAATTCGTATTATTATATAATATTATTAGCATGCCATACATTCATTAAATATAATGTTAATTTTATTTTCTAAATAATTAAAACCTGAAACTAATAAATTAGTTTACATAACAGCACTATAGTTATTGAAAAAAAACACGATTTTTTTAGTGTTATATAATATTTTATTAGCATTTTTTTATCCAGAACACCTATTAAGATAGTACAAAGCTCACATGTGCCATAGACCATTTTTTCTGTACTTTTCAGGGGCAAAGTACCCATGTGCACGCACGAGTAAAACTTCACTACAAAACATATTCATACATACACCGAAGATAAGGAAAAATGCTAAATTTGTTGAATTATTCAAACCGCAATCACTATGGTGGTGTAAAACGGGCCACACTTCGAATTGAACAAACTTTGCTCGGATCGATTAAAAAAATAAAACAATGTGAAAGAAGTAAGTGCAAACGATTTCGCCCCGAAGAAGCAACGTTTTCAATTCCGAAAGCAAATACACTCGGGAAGAACTCGGTCTGTGAAATTATCCACTTCGGAGAATATAGGAAGTGGGTCAAACCCGGACTACATACTTTTTTGTTCCTTTTATTTCGTCATGGATCGATTATGTCGGGATTTAATATCAAAAAAATCGAGATTTCAATAAAGAGTGGTTTGTTTGGTGTTCTGAGTACTCGAAATTCTGCTCTGGCCATTCAATGTGGAAAATAAAATTGTTACCTGTGAACAGTTCGTAATATCAAAAGATTTTAAGTGCTACTACTAAAACTAACAATAAGTTTAAATAGAAATAAATTGCAGTGTTTTTATAATATGAACCGTCAAAAGATTGAAGTCGAGTTTTGTCTTTCGAATCAATGCATAAATAGATTCTCGAAAAGTTTTCTTATTTTCGTAGGGCTTACCAAGACCAAACTAGAATCTACGAAACGAAAGTTCGTATTTAGAGTTCCATTTTGAATAATGAATTCCAACTCAAGGAGGCAAAAGGCTGTCAACACAATGCACTCGTTCATCGAACTTGCACGCAAACAATCGAACTGCTCGCGAAACACTAAAATAATACACATCTTTTTCCGAATGGAATAAATAACTTTTGAACAGCGAAAACGAATCTAAATAAAACTTAGAAAATTTCGTGCTTTTCACGTTGCGTGATACGTTTCTCGTTTGTTTACAATATGTTCGAGCGGGTTTGTATAATGTTAAAGTTCAATACCCAAATTAATAAATTAGATTTAACGAGCAGATTATGAACCCGTATAATGACGTGTTCTTGGAAGGATGAGGTCTCTCGATTGTGATACCTGTAGAGGATCGGAAGGGTTAATCTGTATTCAATCAATTTAATTAGCATGTGCATGGTGGATTCAATTCTTCGTTTTCGGTGCTTGTTGGAAAAAGTTTATTGAAAAATAATTGGGTTTATGAAAGCTTTTGTTCGTGTCGTAATAAATTTTCAAATTTGTGTTGACATGGATTGTTGAAAATCGACATCGAAATCTATTAATTGAAAACGTGAAATATTATCTTTCAATCGGTTGATCTCAAAATCGTTTTAAACATGTTTAATAACTTTTCATTTTCAATTAATTTTGATTGTATTGACCTTTATTTACAAAATGTTTAGCGTCACTTAATAATAGCGACAGAAACTTGGTTACGATTTTATGTTACATCAAAATAAATCACTATACACAAAATTTAATTTTCTGCCTGAATGACGAAATATTTTTCATTCAAATGCTAGATTTCAATTTAGATTGCAATTTTTACATTTGCATTTTTTAAAGCATCACTAGTATCGTAATTAAATCAATATTTCGTTTTTACATAACTTCGATCAAATATTCAAATAACTTATCGAACTCGATTTACAAAAATAAAATTTCGATCATATTTGAAACCTATAGATATTTTCAGGTAAGAAATACTTACGATTGTAATTATGCTTTATAGATACAATTAGAGATACTCCAAAACTTATTCTTCATTTATCGTGAATTCTTTGTGCGGTAAAGGTACTGGATTATTTCATGGACTGACACTTATTATAGTTTATCGACTTTTATGTGCCGAGGTGTAATATTTTCCAAAGTACAAAGAATTTTCCATTATAATTCTTTCACGTTTGACGTGCGTAGGAATTATTACATATTGAAAAATTATATTGTATTGTACAATTTTCATTTAAGTTTTTTTTTCAATTGATTTTATCATATTATTTTGCTTTTCAAATCGTCAAGTGTTTAATTTAAGTGAAATTTTCTTGAAATCATTTCTTTCATTGCGTAATTGAATTTATTTCAAATATAAAATAAAAAGCAGTCATTCACGAGGAATTTTTTTCTACATAAAGTATATAAATTTCAATCTGAATAGAAATAAAATCAAAAGAACGAAAAAGAGACGAATCTTTCGGTGATCAATGCGATCGAAAATTAATCTGAAGAAGCCATTCTTTAAATATAAGGCTTTCAAACGCTCAAGAAAAATCAATTCAATTTTTCTTTTACGAAATGAGCATTTCCTAGCAGACCTGAAGCGTAATAATAATTAATACGCACTTTTCCTTTTCTTTTCTTTCACATTTTATTTCTCACAGTAAAAACATACAAAGGTATCGCGCGCAGACAATAGGCTTCTGCGCAATTTTTATCCACAATCGTCCAACTTTTCAGTGCCTTCATATAAAACAACTTATTTCACCATAGTGAATTATCGCACACATACAACAGTGATAAACAATATATATGCGAATTTCAAATTTACGCTTTCGCGTTTTGTTTATATTGACTGATGAAAGGGTACTCGTCCAGGGGCAAAGCAATATTTCCCAGGTGGGTAACAAACTCGAGCCGGGGAATTTCTATTATATTAATGACCTTACAGGTGCTATGCTTAGCTCGTGAACCCTCAACCCTCGAAATATAGGCTCTCAACTACTCTTCTGTGAAAACACTAAAAAAAAAAGAAGCAAAGGTTCCTGGTACTTTCGGGAAAACGGACGCGCATTTTTTTGCCTTAATTATATTATAATATTATCTGTTTATTTGAATTTACAAAAAAAAAACGTTACAAGGACGCGTTGAATACCTTTGTTACAAGGTTTTGAATCTCAAAGTATTTTGTCGATTCTTTAATAAAAGTTAATAAGACAAAGCAAAGTCGCCTTTTTTTTCTAAAAAATATTAGTATAATATTATATTATACTCTACTTATTAATATAAATCATTAATGAACTTAATCTTATTGATTACCGTTAGATTATATTATGTTTGAAAAATAAATATAAAAACAAATCGTTAACGAACAAGTCATTTCATTTATCAGCCTTCGTAAAATATCATTACCTAATAACCATGTATTATAGGAAATATCCAAATTTTTAAGGTCATATCTTACATCGAACTTAAATATGATGATCGTGGTGATGATTGTTTGAAATATAAATATTTGTATATTGTGTAATATTTTTAGTATATCCGTAATCGCAAAATTCATTATTTCGCCCGTCAACGCTTGTAAAATATGGTTATCTTTTCATATTTTTTTCAAGTATCATATACTCGTATTTTTCAATGAAACATGTATGTAACTATTTTTAAATTGTGGGAAATATAATTTTCAATACACCAAGGCAAATTAAATTTCTGGGAAGTGGTGGAGATTTCAGTTTGTTATTTGTACATACATATATCATATATAAAACGTATGCTATAAATATCTTATTTGTATTCTAAAATACTATTCTCTCCATATTTCGGATATCGAACCTTTTCATGCATGTTTACTTATAAATTTACAAATCACAAATGAGTATTATAGATTTTAATATTTATATATTATACATAATATAAAATGCTTAAAATCTTCTTATCATTCGCGAAAATTCATAATTGAAATTTTTATTATTTAAAGAAACTCAACATTCTCAAAAAATTTTTGAATTTTCAACGACTTTGAACAAAGATACTCCTTTCCACCTCGCGAAACTCATTCATAACGATCTCGTATAAATTACATAAAGCCGTAAAAATTTTAGTGCGACCTATTCACGGAACAGAAGCACGATTTTAAAATTTAAAACAAAATAACACAGCATTTCGCAAAAGAAACAAAGCCAGCAGTCCATAAAGAGAAACTCTCATTACACATAAAACACCATTGATACACGTCCACAAATGAGACTGTAACGTACCACATGTTGCCCCTGCACAGGGCTTTGGAAATCGCGTGACTTTTGACAATATCGTAAAACAGTTCGATTTTATACGAACCTTCGCTTCGGCAGAGTTTTTTTTTCTGCGTCTTCCCCTCCTTTTATTATATAATATTTATTTATACGACGAACAAAGCCGTGTGCGTGGTATCCGAAAGCGATATTTTTCGATACGTGGATAGAAAAATGCTTACGACGGACGTGTGTTTGTGTGTTTTATAAGCGAGTGGGCACGTATGAAAATTTTCTCTATTATTCATAATATATGGAGGAGGGTTTGTTTCGATCGTGGACGTGTGAGTGATAATGATTCGCATTCCTCGCACGTTCGTTACAAAAACATTATTTTCGCGCACTCGAGGTTCTTTTCAAAATCAAAAGGGTTTGTTTCATACTATGGTTGGTTAAATACTGTGTTTATTCAATTCGGGGAAATGTATAAATTAATTTTCGATTCAAATGTGTGTGAAGGGGCTTAAAAATAATCAGAGTTTCCTTTTCGAAATTGTATTTTCAATGAAACGTTTTTGTGCTTTAATCACCTTTTAAGTACTTTCCATTAGACCTAATATGTTATAGTACTATTATCTTTGCTGTTTTTATTTAAATTTTCTACACCTGTTATTTTCCTTTCAATTTTCATTTTGTTTATGAGAACAGGAAAATTCACACAAAACCAAATCAGACTAATGGGAAATAAAAAAACAACAGTCACGTATTTTTTTTAATTTCGAAGAATGTTTTGTACTTATCGTAATGTGTGTGGAAGCATTTTTGTGTTGCATAACTAATTAAGCTTTTGAAAGTCACCCATTTTATTATACATTCCTCATTGAAAAAAAATGCATGAACATTTAAAATATTATATCACAATAACAGTATTTAGCAATCAAACATTATAAAAATTTTAGTATATAAACATAATAAAAAAAACATGGTACAACTATCCCACGTATTCAAATTCTCATTCAATTTTGGCACCATTTTGTATTTAAGCATTTCAATAACAAACTAAATCAAATCAAATTCAAATTCGACCGTCCCGAGAAAAACTCATCAAAATTTATCACTCGTTTTATTCTCACACAATTCCACGATATACCTGCGAGCGAAAAAAAGCCCATAAATTCAGAATGCGTGTAAATGTGCAACAATGTACGACACGAAAAAAAATATGGTGAAAAAAGCGTGTATGGAAAGGCCGATAGATAAGTGTTCGGACGGACGCTCTCTCGGAATCTCTCTTCCAGGCTTTATGGGTCGCTCGTAAAAAATCCCATGGTGAAACACCATAACCCATTTTCCGAGCTTTGTCCACCCCGTGGACTCGGAAAACTCGCTCCGTGGAAAAATCGAAAAAATACCACTCGCTCGCGGGAAATCCCTTCGCCCCGAGGTCTTTTGCACACCATGTGAAAATATTTTAGACCTTCGTTCGATAGTTTTGGACTTATTATTATAATATGTATGTTTTCCCATATAAAATTCCCTTGGTTTAATACCTGGTAAGAGGATGGAAAAATTTGATACCTCTACCCACTTGAGATACAGACGTGTTCGAAATGAAAGAGTATGTTCGGGAAAATGTTACGTTGAATATTGAATATTAATAATTTCGATACATAAGGGTTATTGAGGCCTTGTTTGGGTTTTTGTATCTTATTTTTTCATGTATAAAATATATTATGTACGTCTTCAAGTACGTTTTTTTATGGATTTTTTATATAAAATACCAAAGGTTCAAAACATTCAAAATTAATACGCTCCATCGATAGTCCTTCACATGAAAGCTCTAATCTAAATTTAAATCAACCGAATTACGTTTTCATTTTCAATTCAATCATAATAACTTCCACACAATCAAATCTAATCACCACAACAATAACACTCAATTTTTAACACTATTCGTAAATACAGCCCACATCAGAATCACGACCTTCCTTCACATATAACACATTTTATTGTGTATACATATATATATTATGTGTTCGGCTAAAGTATGAAATCTAGTCTCATTATTATGCGACGTCTCTAGCTGGTACTAGCCTCGAAGCCAATACCGACCTGTTCCGAAACTGAAAAATGTCCCCGAATATCATACTTATTCAAGAAAAAGTATACTTTATATGCTTTTATTGGGCCAAATAAAACCTTAAATGATTCTATTATATTATTTGTTTAGTGGTGATTTATGTTTTTTTATTGTTTTTTTTTTCAGAAAATAGATTATTTTCACATAAACTTTAATACTTTGATCACGATCAAATCTGTTAATATTATGTATGTAATAACGAATCAATAAAAAAATGATATATTATAAACAGTTCAATTCAATAAACTCCCTATTAAATAAAAGGAAAATATCAGAAAAAAATATCCTGGCAAATTTTCATAGCACATGTCGAACGTAATCAAACAAAATTTCAATAACACTCCAAAAGCCAATTCAGTGCGGGATCCGCAAACACACACGGAAAAAAATCAAATAAAAAGAAATAGGCACACAATGAAATTATTAAATTATATGTACGGAAAATCGAATGAGCGCATATCAATTTCGTCCCGTAATTTTCGTATATACGGTGTGTGCATGCGAGCCGCAATAAAAAGTAATGGATGAAAATATCCATTACGTGTAGTTAAAAATAATAACGGTCGTGTGTTCGTTGTGACCAAGGGATAATGCCGGCGTGCGAAAACTCGTGGAAAACGACGCGAATAATTTAGAAATTAACATTCCGAGAAAATTCAAAATCGAAATCGTAAACGTGAGCGTATTAAGCCCGCGCACGTGCCACGGGGACGTAACATAATCTATGTTCCGGTTTGCAGAAAAGTTGCCGGACTTGTATTGCTCGAAATTTCATTAATTAATTTTCGTCGTCTCGTATAAAGCTTGTGTAATAACTCGCTATAGGACGAGGCTTTTTCGAATACCATTGAAAGTTTGAGCATTTTTAACAGTTAATTGCTTTCGAAATAGTTTCAGGTCAATAAACAAATGAATCAATTCATTAATGGTTTTATTTGTTGCTTAATTTTAGTTTTAAGATTCGACAAGATCGATTTCGATTAACTTAAAATCTTACATTTTTTATATTAAAGTATTGTTTCGATATAAATCCATCAATCAATGTATTATAAATAAGATATTTGTATAACGGTTCGACCTAGTATTGTTATGAATCATACATACAGTAAAATGGAATTCATTTCCATTTTCAACAGATTAAAAATAATTTTTAACGACGATATGTTTTTTAAATATGATTTTTGGCATTATTTAAATATTATTAAACGGGTCAACAGTTTAATTTTGTCAAATGATCAATTCCCATTATACACTTTTAAAGTTAAGCGATATACAGTACGATCAATAGGTGAATATGATATAGGTCTAAAACAATCATGTGGAGAATACTTTCTGTATTAAGTTTCTCGAAAGTTATCCTTATCGCATGAAGAAAAACGACCGAACTTTCGACAGCATCGAAAATGTTTTATCCCATAATAGACATTACATTATCTACCTAATACGATAATTATAAATACAAAAACGTACTAAACTCAATAAACAAAATATATGCGAAAAATCTGGAAACTTTATTGACACATTCAACGATATTTTGACACACTTAGCTTTTCTGCGCGCGTAATTAAGCGTCAAATAAGAAGGCGCACACACGCAAAAGTGACGGCCGTTTGAAAATTAACCACTTTGATGCAAAATCTCATTTGCGATGGAGCGATGGGTCCAATTTAAAAGAGATTAGACTTCTGGGAGGAGGTTTGTAGGTCGACATGAGGGTTTGAGAAATTCATCTACTCGCGCGTGTGCCGAAATCGCTTAATAAATTGAGCGAGTCGTCCCTTCGTGGTTTTGGGACTTATTTTTTCTGATTTATATCGGACTTTTTGCATTGGTTGAGATTAAATGTGCGCGGGTTTTAGATGCTAGTAGAATGATTTGATTTCTGGAATATATACATATATAGTATATATTTTTTTTTTTCAGAGACTAGGTAAAAATATTATATGATATACGAATGAGAATCGTAAATTTTTGAACTCGCAGTCGTCTAGGGATGCGATTTATATAAAAACAATGACAGATGTCAAAAATGTTTTTGGCGTCTAATAGAAATATGATATTCGAAGTGTCAATGAATAAATGTATATAAAAAATTATAGTATGGATGTCTCATATTTTTCTCTCGTTCGAAAAGCGAAATGTGATAAATAATTCGTTTCGTCCATATGCTTAATCGATGAGATTTTTATTTTATTGTTGAAATTGATATTTTCAAAAAAAAAATCCACGTTCCTCCAATTTGTGTGTCTTTGGAACGAGTTAATTCAATCAATTTAGTTCCATTTTTAAACAAATTTTGCAACAACGGCAGGTACTTTAGTGTGGATCTAATGAACTGTTATGTCGTGTGATTGTTAATTTTTGTTTTATTTATGTATAATGAAGAATTTCATCGGGTTATTGAAATTTTTGATTAAATTTTCGAAATTTTGTTTACGTAACATTCTGTATGCAATATTGACGTATTTACCATATTAATTACTAACTATACACTTTGCTCGAAAATGAACTAATTACATTTCAATATTAAATATATATTTACTTTAAATTCTGGCTTCCTAATTAATTATCATATTAATAAAAAAGTGATAAACATTTCTTTTTTTATAATGATATAAACTATTTTAAAAAATCTATTATATTATAAAATCAATTTTATTTATAAAAAATCAACATCGTTATAAAAAATCAAAATTAATTATAGTTATAAAAATTAGTTATTAAAAATCAACATCGATCCCAATATTTAACACATCAATCTGACCGCGCAACTCCCACTAAAAACCTCATCACTCAAAAAAAGTCACACAACACACCAAACCGAAACACAACAACCCAAAAACCCCCCCCCCCCCCAAATTTCAAAAGCACCCCCTCGATAATCGACACAGCGAAAACTCCAGTTCTGAAAAGCGACGAGAGCGAAAACGAAAGTCGGCAGATTAAAAAACCACGCACACACACACGTGGCCGGGCACAAATTGATATTTCGCGTGCCTCCGGGGGCAAACACAATTTAAAACACAAACAAAACATCCGAACTGCGGCCATAATTGATTATGGACGGGATTAACCGGCGACCGTCAGATTAAAAGAGCCGCTGACCCCGTCGGCGCCGATTTAACTCCGACGATTATCGTGTCTATATTTCACTTTGCGGGTTTCGTTTGTGCCGGTGTGTGTATGGTTGGGTTTTTTGGGGTAGTTTTTCGGGATCGGCTAGGTTGGTGTAGTGGGGTTTGTAGGGTAGGGAAGTGTTTGTGGGGTGGGTTTTTTGAAATTGTTGTTTTGAATCGGAATATGTGCATGGTGGTTCGAAGGTCTAGGATAAGTGTTAAATAAGTCTTTGATAGGTCATGTTATTTGGAATAGTTTGAATTAAACATACTGAAGTCCAAAGTGTCGTAGTTTTTGAGTTGTTATTATTTTTTTGATTTTTATGAAAAAAAAATCTAAATCTCGCACTAATAATTCCCAAATGAAAGATAATATTGAAGAAAATTTTTATTTTTCTGTTCTTTTACTATGTATATAATCCTTAAATAGGAATACAAAAATTTATAACAACTAAAAATTATTAGAAAGACATGATAAATTATAAAAAAATTATTGAAGTAAGAATAGATTGGAGTTTTTTGATATTTCTTGTTTCAAAATAAAACGAAGTCCAAAGTTTTCAAACAAATCATCTTTTTTTAAACTCTTTCAATTAATGTATCAAATATGCAGTTATCTAACCGATTTTCAAAATTTGGGTACAAAAATGAAAGAGTTCACAAAAAAAAGAAAGGATCATATGCAATAATGCTTTGGACTAAGGAATATTTGGTTTAAAATGTTCCAAATAACATGACGTCTTTAAAACTTATCCTAGACCTTTGGACCATTCTGTATAATATGATATAGAATGATTAATTTTCGAAATTACAGTATACATATATATAGTGGAACTTCGATTAACTGGTCTAAATTGAGATTGAGATTGAGATGATCCAGGAAGCAGAAAATTGAAATGAAGTTTTAGATATTTTACTTTGCTTAAAGTGTATAAAACGGGAGGAGTGATGAACTTACCAAAACTAAACATTTATCTGTATGTAATATACAGGAGCCAATAGTATAATTTTGTATGTTTATTTTAATGGATCTTGATATGCTGAGCATTGAAATTGTTTGTATAAATAATAGATTCCATAATTCTTCATAAATTGGAAAATAATTAGATATCAATTATAGTCTGATACGGTTTGACCGATATCATGTGGATAAAGTAGTTTTTGAATAAATTATGATTTGAATAGAATTAAAATTATATACATTACTTAGTCAATGTGAATTTAGTTTTATGAAACGATTTGAATGGAATATTAATATGTGTGAGAAAATAGCAAGTTGCAAACTCAACATTGTAAACTCGGTGTGTATGTATATATTCACATGAACAAGTATTATAATTTCATTTTTCTTTAAAGAAATTCTTTTTAGATTCGATTCCTTTTCCTATTTAAAATAAGAATCAAATTAGCAAAAAAATTTTATTAACCACATTAATATTTTTTATTAAGCTGTAGCAAAATATATATACATATATGTATATATTTTTCGTACAAAACTAATCTCTCGATAACCGTTTCACCTGAATTTGTTCATTATCATTATAATAAACTTACTCGTTACATGCACATACCTATACGAATACCTTTGTATAACATTAAGCACCAAGAATGCCCATTTGTCCTGGAGTTATCTTAATCGTTTAAAAATAAGGAATGTAGCACGAAACACTATAGCAAAGTGGGAAAATTCGGTCGCCGAAATCTGGCTCTGGTACATAAGGAAAAGGGAATTTTCTTTTAAATGCGGTCCAATTTCAGCGGTAGCAAATTAAATATAGTCTCATTATGCTTTATGGTGCGCGACCTTATTCCGTTCAATTAATTCTTATGGGGGAAAACGTTCCCTTTTTCCGGTTACACTTGTGAATTTTTCTCCTTTTCGATTAATATTACACGAATGTTCTTTTTTCCACCATAATATATACGCCCGAGCATATATTTTTTCCACATTATACCCAATGAATAATCAACGAACATAAAAAAAAATTAAACACCGTCGCTCCGCGAGAACGAAACACACAAACAATTCCAAAATTTCAACAATTCAAATCGCCACCCTACAAGAAAGGTGCGCCAAAGCCGAACACGGGAAGGGCCAGAATGATATATTTCATCCATCACGAAACACAAGGTGTTGCCATTAATCTGCAATGAAAATATTTCCAGAGACACGGCTCTCGCGCGCGAAAGCGTTATTAATCCTCGAGTTTTTCGTGGAAAGGAAAACGGGAAAAATTGAAAAATTGCCACCCCCTCCCCCCCTGATTCCCTCCGCGGGAGCGAAGCCTTAATTATTTATTGAGCGTTTTATCGAACGCGCCTCCTGAGGGGGTTATGAGCGAGAGCCTTAATCTCTGCAGGCGCAATTTTGAAATTTTGCGCTTCGGCGTTATTTCTCGAATTAAAAATCCATTATCAGATTTCTCCAGAGTGATTTATGTTTACTTAAAGCCCTCCGAGGCTCGAGTTCCGGGGTGAGGGTGTGGGCCGCGAGTGGTCGATTCGTAAAAATTAAAATGTCACCACCGATCGGGGGTCGTGGAAATTGCGAATTTTCGATTCTCAACACTTGCCGCTTTTGATGATAATGCGTTGCTGAGATTGGATAGGTTTGGGAATTAATGATTGTTCTTTTTATTGAAATTTCCTATTGATTAAATTTTATCGTCATATTGCAGAACGATGTCTTATGGAAAATGACGATTTTGATATCTATTATGACCGCATCGTGTTTCGCTTAACTTCGGTTATTTGTATTTTTTATTATATATTATGATATTCAAAATATCAAATATTTAAATGTGGAAGAATTTCGTGTCCGCAGATGACTTTAATTGTAATTGGTTACGAAAAAAGTTAAATGCAAAAAAAATCTGTATTTTTTGGAAACTCATATACATACACAGATTGTATTTGAGAATTGTTGCGGGCAAATTATGAAAATGAAATTGAAAATTCCCACGATTCGCGCGTATAGGTGTGTGTATATTTTTTTCCGTTCGCTTCGGAAAAGATTTAAAAGATAAGTAAAAACAGCAAGCTTATCTCTCCCAAGTTAAAACTTTAAGTGATTGGCACAAAGTCTGATACTTAAATCTGCCCAGGGCTGAGGGGGGATGGAAAAAAAGTATCTCCATACCGTAACTTTGTTTCGCTTATTAAGACGAACTTTAGTGAAACTTGATACAGATTACACGTATAAAATTTATAATATTCAAAAATTGTTTTTCGGAATAAACATATGTTTTCGCTGTAATTGAAAGCTGAAATTATGCGTAACACTAATTTTCCTGCCGAGTAATATAAATCATGCGAATATTTTATAAACTGACTTAAGATTCCTCACATAAATATAATACTACAGTCAATATCAAGTTTTATGATGAGTTCACATATATTATATATTCTATTAAATTATCTTTGTTAGAAAGTGGGACATTGTATGTACGTATATTAGTCTTATATCACGTAGTACATAATATAGCTTCACATGTTCCGTCCTTTGCGTAAAATCTTCACGTTGATCCGCACATATGTGTAGCAATAAACCTGCAGTATCGTGAGCTAAGGGTTGTAAGCTGAAATCCCTTACTAAAGTATATTGTTGGCGCAGGTATATAATATAAATTAAATTAGTTATCCTCGATTAAATTTCTACCGGCTTAACTAGTGACATGTTCAAATTTAAGCACGTTAAAATTAGTACGGATTACGCACGCATCGGGCGAATATGATTTAAGGGCAAACTGCCCTCCCCATAAAGCGGATTTATAATTATCGAAAAAAATATTTATTATTTTTTTATATGCGAACCCGCTATTTATCACATTAACGGCCCCGTTGCGCTGCGTCCGCTAATTAATTAATAGTACGCGACTAAAGATTAATTGTTATTAATTGAAATTATGGGCCCTTCTCATTCCATGTCCTGGAGTCTTCCCCTCGTCCATGTGTATACACAAGTCATAAAATTCAGTCCCTTATTATTGCTATTTAATAAAACATGAGTCCTGTGGGAGTCCCTTGTAAAGCTCGCCCTGGTTTAGCCCCAGTATACCTACGTACGAGTTTGATCATAAAAATATGTGAAAATGATATAAAATTTAATTTGACGCCCGAAATTGATAAGTTTATTAGTTTTAGATATTTTTAAGATGGTTTAAACTTAAATATAAATTTTATGATTTGATGTTTCTGCTTTTAAAATTCAAATGTTAAACATAGCAAATAATCGATTCTTTATTAATCTTTTAATTACAACATGTTTGCGAAACATTGAGCCACATTGTGTAAGTATTAATTGGAACATTAATTAAGAAACTTCGGCTTGCGTAATTACTTTTGTTTTTATTTATCTAATATAACAAAGAAGAAAATTTATATATGAACTAATTTTTCTGCTTTTCGAAAAACTCCCAAAAACACATTAATTAACGAACACAACGAACCTCCCTTGTCCTATAAACTCGCTTGACACCCTAATCGACATTTTTCCAATTACCAAAACCGCAACGATATTTCCATTCAATTCAAAACCCAGATTTCCGACATCATAACACACGTCCGCCACTTAACGACCGTCACACCACGCAGATTTAAAACCCCGAAAAGACCGCGAGGACTTAGCGGTCGTGTCGTCCGATAATACACAAAACCGGCTACAGACCCAGCTGAAAATCGAGACGTTTCAGCCTTAATTTCAGCAGCTGCACAATTGATGGCGGTCGTTCCGATCAGCGCAGATTCACAGGCGAGTGCCAATTAATTGAATCCGAAAAGGTGGCCGATGCTGAACCTGAACCTGAGGATTATTGCTCGAATATATAACGCAGATATACGTGTAGCGTATAATACGTGTATGTTTATCGGATTAAGGCGTTTAGACAAACGTTTAACCCGCTCAGTTTCGCCAAATCCGAGGTCGTTAAATTTAATATGAAGGGCCGGCGGGCGTTTCGAAGGAACGCCGTTACAGTCGTAAAATGGAATTAGGAAAATGTTGATTTTTTTTAATGCGGGTGTTTTTATTTGATTTCGCAACGGTGCGATGCTTAATTTGAATTGATTCGGGTTCCGAGTGATTTTTCTCTTTATAAAAGCGTGTTCGATAATTGATATTAATCACTGAAGACGAATCGTGATCTTTTTTATAATTAAATGTTGATTGTTTCTTATCAGTTATAATTATTGCTTGGATTACCGGTGCTTGAGTGCTTGTGAATGGAAATAACCTTAATTAGAAATAATCGAGTTTATAAATCATATTATACTTTCTTCTGTGGGCTATAATAATATTTTTTTATATACGGAGTGTGTTGAAACTTGATGCAAAGCCTTAAAAGAGAGATATGTCATGTATTTTGGAATATTTTAAAGTTAACATACCATAATCCAAAGTATATTATAGAAATATAAAAAAAAACACTAGTTTCCTTCTACTTCAGCAAGTTTTTGCTAACTAATTATTTTATTTTTAATAGTTTTGTGTTGAAATAAATGTTTGGATTCATATTTATAGATTAAATAAATAACAAATAAACA
The DNA here is from genome assembly GCA_009617725.1 of Hydropsyche tenuis. NCBI lineage: Eukaryota > Metazoa > Arthropoda > Insecta > Trichoptera > Hydropsychidae > Hydropsyche > Hydropsyche tenuis. The sequence continues at coordinate 1,371,660 of VTON01000051.1, forward strand.
AAAATAAATAAACTTGTCTACCAAGTTACCTATCCTTTGGGAATTATTAGTGCGCAAGTGCGAAATTCCGAATTTTTTTTCTTAGAAATCGAAAAAATAATAACTCGAAAACTATAATACTTTGAACTAAAGTATATTTACTTTAAAATATTTCAAATTACATGACCTATCACTCTTTTAAGGCTTTGCATCAAGCTTCAGCCCATCTTGTGTAATTGAAAGTTTTCAGAAGGAATTGAATTAAAAAGAAGAATTGAATATCAAAAACTAAAACAATTCTTTATTAAGCAGTGTGAGGTCAACAATATAAAATTACAACCATTTATTGACCACTTTTCATGTCACATAATTTCGTCGATAAATGAGAATTAACGTATCCAGAACTGCAAAAACTTACCATCGAAAACTAAATTTATATAATAAAACAATCAAATACATAACAGAAATACAATACAATACATCAACCTAATATCGAAATAATATCACTTCACTGAACAAGAAACCTTCAAACATTCTCCAATTAAAAGCATTCATTCGAATTTTACTCGATTACTTAGTTTGAAGGTTATTTATGAAGCAAAACCTTACATTCGAGACAAACTTTCCAAAAAAAATTATTTTCAATTATTTAACGTCTTTTAAGTAGTACACTTTACTTCAATCGAATATTCCACATACAATACATACACGCATGCTTTTTTCATCCGGTTATTTCCCGACGAGGGCCACCCTCGACTTTTTCCCGTCTTTCGCGATAGCTCCTTGTGTAAATTGTCGTCGCGAATCCAGAATTTCATCGAAAAGTAATCTTATTTTGGGTCGCCGAACCGAATGATTCGACGTTATTTTAGACGCGGTTCGGACGTGGGTTTTGCTCCCGTTTAGTTATCGTTATTGGGAAAGAGAGAGAGAAAAACGGAAAAGCGGTCGGAAAATGGGCGGGAAAGTCGGAAAGGGAAAACTCGCACTATCCCAGTCCCTAATATGTCAAATATATCTAGTGCAAAGAGGGAAATTTGAGGGAAAAAATCGTTCGGTATAAAGTGTGTCGAATTACTCACTTATAACCGTAATATCACACTACGAATGTGCTGAAAGGTTGTAATTTTTTTATATCGATTTGGAAATTTCGAATTTAGTATTATAATAAATTTTCTGATGTTTTTCGATTACGTTTGTTCATTGGGGTTATTAAAAGTTTTCAATTGAGTATAAATAACTCGATTGTTTACAAAAGTAAATAAATACCCGAAATTTGATATATTCGAATCCGGCTATTAAATTAATGAATCGGTCATCGAAAAGCGTGTTTTTTTAATTGATCCGACAGAAATCACTAACGGACTCATTCAATTTAATTAATCACTTCCACGAAACATTCCAAAAATAACGACAACCGCTAATTTTTTTTCTCACAATATCCACAAAAATACCTCCTCGCACACAATTCAAACAAACACAAACAACAAAACTCCCAACCTCCCCGATACCTCCCATCAATCCAATCAATTAAATACACACCATTAATAATGCAAAACGAACCGCATTCGATCTCGAACTTTCAATAATGGCGCACTCCAACCCGAAAGCGACACAATATATGTAATCGAAGAACAATGAAACGCATACCGAACTCGAAACTATTCGCGATCGAAACACCGAAACTATTTTCAATTTCGCATCAATCGAAAGCTGGTTGGGCGAAAGCCTTAATTGAACCCGCAATGGTAATGCGATAATGAGTGGTCCTTTTTTGCGGCCGAAGTGAAAAAGGTCGTAGGAAAAACACGAGCGTTATTATTGGGGGTTTTCCGGATTTTCGCCGGACAAATTCGTCCGTTCGGATTACCGGTTCATTTGGCGCTTTTTACGCCGAAACCCTTTTGATGGTCCTTTGGTGCGTCTTTCCGGCTTTCTTTCCATTTTTGCGTCCTGTTATTTTTTTTTGTTTTGTATGAAAAAATCGCTGACGCTATAAAGGATGTATAAAAGATGCGAAGGATTTAATTTTGTGGGTTCGGAGTTTTTGGTTTGTTTTGAATTAACTAGTGGTGCTGATGGAGTGTCGTTGTTACTGAAAATGACTGAAATTATTCAAAAGTATCGATGTACATATCGTATATCCCTCGTTTAATACGATTTTTATTGAAATTCTTTTCTACCGAGATGCATGAAGTAGAAAAGCCATTATCGGCTTAAAAAAATTGTGTTTCGAATATTTTCGAAAAATTTTGTTGCTTTTTGGAAAGTATTTTTAGTTGTACAGTTTTTTTTCTTTTTGGTTTTTCGGTATTTTATAGTTTTTTTTTTAATTTAATTTACCGGTAAATAGTAAAAGAAATAACGGATTATCGGTAAATGAAAATTACAATAAATTTGGCAAAGGTACGGTAAAGCGATGTCAATTAATAAGAATAATGTTTACGATATACCTATGCCCTTTTTGTCTAGAGACAAAATATGCACACTTTATAAACATTGAATTTCTTGAAGTTTTTTCGATGAATCACTTGTTTTCAACTAATTATCAGTCCCAAATAAAACCGAAAATGATATTAAAATCTCCGATACAATTTCGGCAAAAACTGACAAATACATTTCTTTAGTTTTTCTAAAAAAAACCTATCTCCTTATTTTCCATACATTTGTATGACTCGCTTAAAACAATTTTATTCTACACAGCGATCCAACGGAACTAACATACTATATTAAACTAGAGATACCCATACTACGCACTATCCAAAAATTATATACAACATATACATATCTGGTATTTTTAGTCTAGATTACATAAAACAGCGGTCGAAATTTTCACAGACACATTTGCGCCGCAAATTCACTATCGGAAAAATTTGCGAAAAAACGCTTTTTTTTCATATAAATGACAATAAAAAAAAACCTTCACATAACAACGAAGGCTCGACCGATGCATCACCGTCTGCGAACAAAGGCGGCTCTCTCCGCGCGCATACACACACTTTTGACACGTTTTCACCTACGCGCTTATTTATTCCCGTTTCCCCGCCTTTATTTCCCCATTTTTTCCCCTCATATTTTTATCGAAGCCCGCTTTCGCGAGAAAGGTCTTTTTTTAAGTTTCTCTCGGCACGCGTTTATCGGACCGTCAGATCCTAGTCGTCGTATGAAAGAGGTGATTTATTCCGCGGACTAAAGAGCCAGAGGCTTTCGCGCAGGCGAAAGGAGCAAATTCGACGAACGAGGGGCGAAATATGTATTTCAATTTTGACATATCTTCTCCGTTTTGAGTTTTCGTAGTTTTATAGGGCGTGAGATGGTATTTTTATTTGAATTTTTTTATTTAATAATTGTATTAGTATGTTGTAATATGGTTTATTCAAATACGAATTGTATTAAATGTGTTTAAAGTTGTGTCTGTTGTGATGATCTTTTATGATTATATTTCGATCATACAAAACTTCTATTATAGTTTTTTTATACAAAACTTTCAGTTTGCAATACGAAACTTATTAAAATGAATTTGTATTATACGAGTCTATTAAATTTCATATAATCTCTATTTTATGTATAATATATTCATACAGTCTCTCTTTTCTTCGTGATATATAAAATATTCAGTAAAATTACCAATAAAAACACACAAGGCTGTGCGTCAGAGCAAGCTAATAAAAAGCTTGAAAAATAAAGATTACCGACAATTTTGATTAAATTTATATCTACTTGATAATAAAAATTACACATTCGATAGTCAAAATGATAAACTCGTTCCCAAAACATTATCGATTCATAACGATCTCCCCATCGACATTTCCCCCACAAATCCCTTGACACATTCAAGACTAAACCCAAAGAAATAGTAGCTGACTCGATCCCAAACCCGTTCCCAATAACAAAAACCAATTCGAATGAAAAAAAAACCCTTTTTCCACAACGGCGACGCTAATTTCGCCCCCGCACAGAAAAAATTAGCCACCGACACCTTTTTTCCGAAACACCCTATACACACGCGACCAGCAAGACGTTCAGAAAGGGGACGGCTAGGTGTCACGCGTATCCCGACCGTGGGTTATAAATTGTCGCATTGGCAAAGCGGTCACGTAACGCCCCGGTCCCCTCCCCGGCGGGAATTTCCCGGGATCCCGGGACTCCCGTCGCCCCTTAATTGCTCCACTTCTTGGCCGGTTTATTGTCTCAGTCTTGGGAGACGTCCGCAAATAATCTCAATCAAACCGAGCAGAACGCGACCCGGTTGGTGTCCTCTTCTTTTGTGTGAACGATTGAAATTCACGGTTCGAACGCCTCTTGTGCGCTTCATTAATTACAGTCGTGGAAATTTCGGATTTTGGTGAAGGGAGAATTTTTGCGTTTGGAATTGCGCATTTTGTTATATGCAGATAAAACTATTTTTTTTTTTTCTGGGACATAGTTTTTACACTTTGAATTCGATGTTTTAATCCATGTCCTGCCATTTTCCTCAATTGGGGACGCACTGAGATGCGCGAGGTTTTTGTTCTGTTTGGTTGTACTTGGTGAAATATTATAAATAATAACATATTTAAGTAAAGAAAACTCTAAAATATAATTAGAAAAAATAATAATCTATTATATATTTTTAATGTATGCTTCGAGTATGGAGCGATAGGAACTTAAAATTTTCGGTAAATCGTAAAAGAACTTGAAAGGAAATAAGACTTCAAATTCAAACATTTTGATCCTCAAATTCAACTTTTTCCACTTCGAAATGGCTTTACTTTCCCATAATTGAGTTTCAAGTTAAAAAAGTTGAATTTGAAGTGCCAAAACTGTAAAATAATTTCAATATTGGAAATTGTGTTAAAGGAAGATGGTAACTTTTAATGAATTTAAATACTATACTAAAACATCATTGTTTACTATGCTTAACTTCAGTAATCAATAATAGTTAGCGCATTTAAAAAAACTAAGAATCAAGATAAAAAATCAGAACATGTAGAAATTTTTTTTAATGATAATAAAATAACAAAGGGAGACATTATAGGATAAAATCGGATTTTTTTTATTTTGATTGAAAAAAGATAGTTTTTTCCTTTTTTATAACTTATGGTAATCCTGAACAAAACTAAATCATAGATTCATATCTTATATGTTTATTACACTAATCAATTTTTACTGTTCATACAAAATAAACATGATCAATAAACAGACTTATTGTTAGTTTTAAAACTACAATTCTTAATATTCATTTAAAAATCATTCAAAAAATTTATAACATCAAAAAACCTTATCGATTATCCAACAAAAACGACATCCTCCTCACATGCATACCAAAACACTAAAATCCCATTAAAATTTCAGATGGAAGCTACGACCTCAGCGCAAGTCCGGCCCCAGAACACCGTCAGAAAAAAGATCCGCAGGATCGGCGGATGACGTCAAAGAAAATCGATGCGACTCCGGAGCTTCAGGGTGGTCTCCATGGCCGTCGTATGCAGCCTGCTGATGCAGCCCTGCACCACGACAAACCTAAGTATGCACCGCAGCCTTCGATTCGGTCTGAGAATTGCTTATTCATGAACGCTAGGTGCAATGGTGTTTAGCCAGGGAGCTGCTTCTTTGATGAGTGCTCTTGTTCAGTGGTGGTTTCGTTGAACGGTGTTTGTTCCGTTTGGAAGTCTTGAATCGATTTTTGATTGGGAATTAGTTTGATTGGTTGTTATTGAGTCTAATAGCTAGCTGGAGATTCTATGGTGTGGTCACTGAGGGGGTTTAGATGTTCTGGAGATTTTGGATTGGTGTCTTGTCTTGAATTTGTATGGAGATTGTAAAATTTAGACGGCAAGTTGTATGAGCCTTTTAGAAACCAATGTGATTCTGTATAGAAAAAAATTATTGCCGTACACGCTTTTGAAATTACTATATAACATATTCAAAAGCTGAAAAAAAAAGTATACCCGATCCTCTTTTTACACGGGGGATACGTTCCAGAGACTACCGTGTAAAAAAATGTATGGTGATCATCTAAAAATTGGGGATAGGTTCCATCAGCATATTTGGATAGAATATCAATTCAAATGTACTTTATAAAAAATGTGTAATGTGAAAAAATTTCACCATGTAAAATCATAAAAAAACATCGAAAATTTTGATGTAATAAATAAAAATTATATATAATTGTAATTATAACAGTAAACTGACATTGTGGTATAACAATATATTTTTTTATACTGTGTTTAAGTAGAAAAAATTATCGGTTATTTTTTTCTTGAAAAAACTACGTAAAAGGAGGATTGGTTATATATTCATATACAAAACAACTAGAAATCATTTAATAAATAAAATAATCGTATTGGCATCTGAATAGCTCATATATGTATTTTAAATTGGGATGTGTAATATGTTATATGTTTTTTTGCAAATGTAGAATTATTAAAAAATATATATATAATATATACCATTAACTTTTGCAATGAAAAAAAGTTAAAAGTAAAAGTTAGTTCTTCAGAATCAATTTGGTCACCTTTTAGCGCAATAGCTTCAAAGTGAGCATTGAATATGTATGATTTACGGTGACTTCAATCAATTCGAAGAGGGTTAATTAATGCACTCCCATTTGAACATTTAGAAAATGCGAATTCAAAGTGCTGTCGACTTTCTTCTATCGAATCGATAGTTTCATACTTTTTTGTGTGCCTATACACGTTTTCAGTTTGTTTCATTCTCGATCTGCGAAATTCACCGGTATAATTAAATTTCCCTCCATTTTTCTCGGCCGGATTGTTTTTCGCCGATCAAACGGCACCATAATTGACCGGTCCTTTTCGTTGATTTATTATACAGCCTTTTTTCGAAGGAAAAGTAAGGGAAATTTCGAATTGGGAAAACAAAGAAAGCGTCTCTCACTCGACCTATTTAATTATTTATTATTCCAATAGAAAATGACTTATACATGTACAGGTTGCGCATTTTCGATACACAATAGACATTATCATTTCATGTATAATCCTATATGTATTATGAAATAATTTTTCGTACAAAAGATTTTCTTTATTTTCGCAAACGACATGAAATAATCAAAGAGCGCAGTCTGAGAGCTTCCTCGAAGGAAGGTATACCTATTTTCATTGTATGAAAACTGAGAAAAAGAGAGTTTCAGATCAAAGCATAACCTTTTTAAAAATGTACAAATAAAATTTAATATATATTTCAATTTTTTGTTTTTTATCATAAATTGTGCATTCAATAATAATAAAAATTAACTTTTTTAGTATATTTACAATTTCTTAACAATTTTGATTTTGTATCAAAATAATAATTTTTCGACCTTTTTTATTACAAGATATTATGAACATTCAAGAGTTGAACTTAATTAAAATTGCATCCCGAATAATATAATACGAAACTGATCGCCTTTCTACATTTCTATAATATATTGTATTTCAATTCACAAATGAATTATACTTGTTTGTATTTTTCTTCTTTGATAAAATGATTTTACTCAAACGATAAATAGTAAATATTTGAAAAACATTTATTTTTAACCAAAAAAACCAATCAACAATAAAACTCGTAATAAATTCTAATATGGTATTAAATTTCTGAAATAAAACAAGACATAAAAATGTGAAAATGACGAAAAAGATAAAGTTTGAATTTGCTGTGTGTACGTTGTTGGAGCAAAAGCGCGTGCTCACGTACACGTGTGGTGACACGCGTGTTTTAATTAATTCTCGTTTCGGTTTTACGAAAATAATGCGAAAGGGCCTTTGTTCTGGCCCTCGAATTAAAAAAGGGACGAAATGATGGTCTGATAAAAAATTTACGAAAAAAAACGTGTTTATAAACGTATAAAGAGGCAAAATTTTATATAATAGGACACAGAAAGCACTTCCTTCGAATAAATTGCACCATTACGATGAAACATCAAAAAAATGTGAATAATCGTTTTCGAATTGCATTTACTTACCACAAACATATACGATTCAATTTGATCATAATTTCGATGTCACAAATCCACAGCCAACCCACATATCGTCCCGTCTATTAAAAACATCCGTTTTTCCGAACCCGATCGACGTTTGACTATCTTCAAGACCTCTTATCTGAAAAGGGCGTTCACCATTTTACACAAGGGCGATCAACATACACAAACGACTCAAATCCGTCTTAATTGATAATATTAATTCGCGATCGGGATCGGACAATGGCGCTTGAGACGTTCAAAACGATCAAATTTAACGGTTTCGCTTCTTATCTCTTCACCGGCGAAATCTCTTTGTTCGGAAACGTATAATACATTGTTCTCTCGTCTCTTTCCGATCGTCGTCTAATCTGCATAAGCCTACTAAGGAGGCTTTTATTAGGGATAGGGTTGTATGGAAGAGGACTGATGCCATGCCACTTCCAGCTGAACGTACTCACTAAATTCTCCATATAAATCCGTCGAATTAATTGTCCATAAATTTTGATTCGTGTGTTTGTTGTATGTTGTTCCAGTTATATCTGTCTAATTTATCGTGCTATTGTTTATTTTTATCATTGTGATAATGTATTTATTTAAATTATGCTATTGAAATTGCACATCAGCGACTGTTTTCATCTTTTCGCAATAATTAATCGAGGATTAACTTATATATATATTTTTTTTTTTGATATATGTGAAAATAATTATAATTCTAACTCTGTTTTGTTTCAGATTTTTGTATGAATGCAATCGGAATGGAATCGGGAGAGATTCCAGACCAGAGTATAAATGCTACTTCGTCGCATGCGATTCGAACTGGTCCTAGCAACGCCAGGTATTGAAATATTCAAATTGTATTGTAAATTTTGCGAAAAATACGTATTTGACTTATATTTCAGGATCGATGAAGTTGTGTGTGTCATAAATAAATTTATGTGTCGATTAACAAAATCGCTTATGTTGATTTCGAATCGACACGACTGATAAACGCTGATTTATTTCCGCGATCTTTACTCACTTATTTATTGCTTGCAGAGCATAAACGGTACATTCATTCATCCCGGGTAATGTACATAAATGTAAATCTGTGTCAGGATCGAAATCTGTATTGTATTTCCTACAAAAGGGCGATATAAACAAAACAAATTAACCTAATGATTACACTCCGTTTGTTGGCATTTGTGATTTTCAATGTAACGTTCTTGTTACACTATGAACTTGATATCACAATGGATTGATAGATTTTCGTATATATTTAAATTTAATTGCTCAATAATTATAATTCAAATCAAAATTTTCCATGTAAATAAATGCTTAACCTATTTATAATATCAATTATGTGAAATCTAAAAAAAAACTATAACATCAAATTTTGACAGAACAACTATTACATACATATATTCTAATATATCAAATTACATACAATTGATCAAACCACATTTTTGGATGATATAGTACGAAAGTTAATACAATATGCGACACGCTCAGCATACGAAATTTTACTATGGTCCAATTGACATTTTCAATTCGAATTTATATCGCTACCATTTCAGTATATGAGTTTACATTGCGACCGTTTTAATATTGTAACACCGAATCGATGATGAAAGGTTTTCCGATATCAAGGGAAATTATACGTGTCGGTTTTTCGCTTCGCCCGCTATGATATCTGCATAGTTATCGTAATTTTATTCAGTCACTGAAAATATTTATTATTTGTCAGGTTGAATCAAGAATTGGGGTTTGGAGCCTGGTGTCCCAAGGATCAAATAGAGCTTGGAGTCAGGGAATATATCCAAGTTAATTTAGGAAAGCCATACTTAGTCACGGCAGTGGCCACACAGGGTCGTTACGATAGTGGTAGAGGTCAAGAATACACTGAAGAATACAGCATCGAATACTGGAGACCTGGCATGCACGATTGGCAGCAGTATTCAAGATGGGATGACAAAATGGTACGTGAGAAAATATGGCATAGAAAAACTTGACGAATTCTTCCGATTTAATTTCCTTATTGACGTATTATTCTAATGATCTTGATCAAGTATGGGAAAAAGGCGGCCCACGGGCTGCTTTATCCGTCCCGCAACGATATTTATTTAATAATAAAAAAATATTTGATCAATTTAGTTAATGAAAAAAGTTAATAAATAATCTAAATAAAAATAAGTTAGTGGAGAATGAGAATTTAAAGAGGATATCATCGTATTTTTAGAAATGAAACAGAAAATAAATGATTTTCCTGAACTAAAACAGACTTTTGGCAAAACGATTTTCATTTTTCGATCAATATTATGAATTTTTTAAACGAGTTAGATTTTAAATTACAAAAAAAAATTATGTTATTTGAAGTATTCAATATTATCAGAGAATTTATGACCAAATCATTACTATTTCAAGCTTTTTAAAAAAAAAAACCTCACAGGAAAAAAGTCAATAATTTTCCAACTATATTACGAAAATTTCAGTACGAAAGATTTCCAAAATCATAATTCACTTATTTTAAAACTACAAGCAGATTTCAAAGAAATCAAAAACGGATTATCATTTTTCACTAAACACGACATCGACCCAAAAAAATTTCAACCATCCGAAACAATCTCCCCCCCTGACCTCGATCACAAAAAATCTTCATTAAATCTCCAATTAAAATAACAAATCCGCCTTATTTCGAGACCATTCAACACATCCCATCCAACATCACAAACTGTCTTAATTTCGCAGGTATTCACCGGCAACTCGGACACCACATCAGTGGTACAACACATGCTAACCCCACCAGTGCACGCGACCAACGTGCGCATAGTCCCTCGCAGCGTGCTCAGGAGGACAGTGTGTATCAGGATGGAGCTGTACGGATGTCCCGACGAGAGTGAGTTCGTCCTTTTTATTGCGACGATAAAATCCTCAGACAGGACCGGAGAAAGAGCTCGTTTCGTTCGGCCTTAAGAGACCCAAATCTCCGGTATAAACTCGGCTAGGATTTCGACAAGGCGTAACGTTCGAGTTTATGGACGCTCTCGGATGAGCTTTATGCACCTATCAAAGAATGATATTGCTCTTGTGAATGATTTATTCGCTTTTTCGTTAGTTCGCGATTTTGTGTTTCGCGGACTTATGATTTTATTCGGTCGAAATTATGCGGAGTGCGTCGACGGTTTAGGCTTGTTGAAGTTGTATGGTTTATGTGATGTGATTATTTTTTTTTTATGTCGTTTAGAAATAGATATATATTCGAATTTCAGTAAAATCTCTATTATCTGGATTGAACAAAAAGTAGTTTATTTTTTTTTTTAATGGCAGATTTTACGATTTTTTACATAACACGTGTCCAAAAATATACGAATATGTAATAAAATTAAACAGACTCAACTATGAGGGTGATCAAACTAAAATCTGACAGGAATTTTGTTTTTAAATAATCCTTACAGCTTATAAAGTGATTGTAACATAATTTATTTTCTAAAACAATTGTTTTATACAAAATAAAAATATTACTGTTTTTGATTATTTGATAATGGTAAAATTTTTGGACATAATATAAAATCGCCATGGTAGTGTGTAAGATAATAATTAATGTAGTCATCATTTTTAACTCCATCTGTGAGAAGTTTTTTTAACTACAAATTTTTAAACACATAAATATTTTTATTTTGTATAAAATATAAAATATTTTGTTTTTGAAAATAAATTATGTTACAATCACTTTATAAGCTGTAAGGATTATTTAAAAACAAAACTCCTGTCAGATTTTAGTTTGATCACCCTCATAGTTGAGTCCGTTTAAAAAATACTTAAATGTTGTATTTATAATTACATGCACCAAAAATTTATATAAATAATTTAATTTAATTTAATTTCTTATAAATTCATAATTTTTATTTAATATATCATTTTCTCGTCTCGATTATCCGGAATTTTCGCTATCCAGACTATTTCAATCCCCGTTAAGTCCGGAAAATTAAGGTGCTACTATATTTGAAAAGCCATTTTTAATCATTTGAAATTCTTATGATAAGAAAAATCATTGTACTTTCATTTGTAAAAATCATTGAAAAAATTATAAAAATCATTGAACAAATTATAAAAATCATTGTACTTTCATTTGAAAAATCATTTTACTTCCATTGTAAATCATTTCGAATCGACTATAAAATTTATTAAGATTCTAAATCAAAATTCAGAACATTTTCATTGCATATATATTCCTGATATATGATATTGTTCTGCTCCAGTCCAAGTTCTGCGCACCTGGAGCACAACAGGCGTTCAGGTCCGTTCGTCATTGTTAACGACGGTCGTAACAACCATCCTTCAGAAGCGTGTAATAATGTCGAAACGTCGAACGTTTTACAATCGGGACGTGACTGAAAATACCCCGTGAATAATTAATCGCGTATGATATGGATTCGAGTCGTGCACGTACAGATATAATCTCATGTCGTGAAAATTTTGACACGTTACATTTTTTTCACATTGTGAGATTTATGACAGTTTCGCTTTGTTAAACGGATAAAATTGAATTCGGCTCGTATGCTCGTGTGAAAATTTTATTAATTTGATGCATCAAAATAACGCGGACATTCGCGTTACTGAGAATTTCTGATATAATTAGTGGTGCAATTTAAATGTGTATTGAAAAAATATAGATTGTGCCTTGAAACGAATTATTTGTGCATTAAAATAATATACGATGTACATTAAAGAATCTCGTATTGAGCATAATTTTATTTGTAGTGTGCAATGAAAAAAATTTTTTGTGCATTAAAAAATATGAATGAAGCAATAGAAAGAATAGTTTGTGCATTGAAATGATCGAGAGATGACAACGTTGCCAGAATAAAATCTTCCTCCACAGACAATACAATACAACTGTCAACGCTTCCTTTTGTTAAAATTTTAATTTCATTTAACTTTAATCACATTTTAACAATTTGGTCCAATTCGATTCTATTGTGAATGTTTTGAATAACGGTCGTGCGATTAGTATTTTGCCCTGTTCGCGTTTGTGGAATTGCCAATTTTTACTTCATGCAGTTTTTTTTTTTAAATACAAATATTTTTCCAATGATCAAAATATTTTTTCTAATGCACACATTATTTTTTTAAATGCAAATTTATTTCATATAATGCGTTCAAACCGTCCCCTATAATTAGTATTACGCTATCGTATACCACAAAAAATCACAGAATAATTTCCGATCGATCATCACAATCAACTCATGCATATTCAACCATTCAAATCGATATTACACAAACGTGCACCATTCACATTGACCACCCTCATCGCACACCACTGCAAAATTAACGATTCCCAACGTTCCAGGTGGGCTTTTGAGTTATTCAACGCCAGAGCCTTCTGCCGAGAAAGGGGACCACGTCGACAAGAAATACGACGGCTGGAAGGACTCCTCTGGAAACATGGTCGGAGGACTCGGGGTGTTAACCGACAGGCAAGTCGGTGGGGACTTTTTCTCCTTGGACATCGGATACGCCAAAGGTGATAAATCAAACGACGCCACGTAAATATACCGTCGTCGGAAGGCGGCCGTTGTCGTGAAAGAAAAATTGTTTTTGTTGTGTCGAATTTTCGTTTTTTCCGGTTGCAGGCAACGGATGGGTGGCGTGGAAGAACTCGTCGTTCGATGGCAACTATATGGAGCTAGGTTTCGAGTTTGACAAAATAAAAAACATATCTCAGATCGACCTTTTCACGAACAATTATTACACTAGGGAGGTGCAAGTACGTTGATTTTTTTACGTATGTACGTCTTTGGTATCTCGACGAGTATTCAATAGTGGTGTTTTTTTTTCAGATATTCAGTACGGCCGTGACCTTTTTCAGCATAGGCGGTAGATACTTCAACGGCGAGCCGGTCGTTCATTTCGAAAAAGAAGACAGAACTTCGCAGAAGGCGCGAAACGTGACCATTGATATACAGGGTGGCCGACTGGCCAAATTTATACGTATCCGATTATATTTCGCCTCCGAATGGCTCATGCTCTCGGAAGTATACTTTCATGCCGGTAAATATGTATATTATCTCATCAATTATGAAATTCTGTTATTTAATTACGAAATTACGCCGCAACATTTTTTAAATATAATAAAAGTTTTTTTTATCGATCAAAATTATTATAGTTTGTCCATGAAATGATCTTTACAATTTCTTTATTGATTTAATAAATATTTAATTAAACCTGCACGTTCGTTTCATGAACGATAAATAGCTAATAAACTTCCCATAAAATTAATGATATAAAAGTTTCACTTCTGCACGAGAGTGGCACGCAATTTTTTGTTCGTATATATTTACTTCCATTATTCACGTACCTGATATATAGCGTATGATATAATGGCTAATATCTGTTGACCTACTTTTCGAACGGATAATAAATATGATATTACATTGTTGGCGTGCGATTTATGTTCCAGAAACTGTGAACGTAACTGTCGCAGAGGAAACGGAGCAAAAATCCTTCGAGCACCTTCTGGAAAATTCAATATTCATAAGCGACGCAGATAGACGTCTCACGGGTAAACTAACAAGAATTGACTACTGAATTCTATGCTGTTGTACTACTTGTAATAATCGCGTGAAACTGATATTTTCGTTGTGTTACAGCTTCACGTTCGACTAATATAATCGTGATATTGATTGCACTCATATCGGTGCTATTGCTCATATTCGTACCAATTGTATTCTTAAGGAAAAATCACAAATATACGTCACAAAGCACTGCTTCGATATTGAAAACTACTTTGAATATCAATATAAAAGTGAGTTTATATTTGGCTAAATTGTTAAGTCTTACAGTTTTAGTGTTATTAGTGTAAGCTGCTTTAAGTATTTCGCAAACAAATTTTCATTTCTCGTAATCATAGTAACATACGTATAATTAATGTATTATATATTGTTCTATGATTTCGAACAATTTTCTAATTTACAATTATATTATTTACTTTTGCCGATTCTAGTTTTCCTACAAACCAAATAATTAAATTTTGTTTATCACATTATTTGTCCAATAAAATTAGAATTCTCCCGTGTATTCTTGCGTCTTTTTGCAATTTATATTTTCATTGTTAGGATTTCTATAACAACTTTGATATAATCATAATCACTTTCAATCAAACATACTATGTTATGATATGTTTCATTTATAAAATATATTGAATTGAAACTATTTTGTCCCTTTTGTTATTTCTAGAAATTATAAATATAATAATTTACATAGTACGGCATAGTATTGTAAATTACACAAACATTATTCAATATTTTGTTGGCAGGATCTCTTTTCGAACTTAACACCACCTGGCCCAGAAGCAGAACTAGATCCATCGAGAACAGATTATCCGAGAGCTGGAGGACGTATATCCCAAGGCAGAAGAGCAGCAGCTGCAGAGTCACAGCAACAGCAACAACAACAGCAGCAACAACAACAATTTCAACAACAATATCTACAACAACAACAACAAATTCAGCAACCAGCATTCTATCCAAACAGTCTGAGTTTGAGTGTCAGTTCGACGCATAGTCATTCAAGCTATCGAGGAGATCGTACTCCTGAAGTGGCTACTGGCTTCGGACATCAGTTTCTCGAACCTCCTCCAGAATCTCCAGACAGATTTGATCTAGATTATGATCCTTATTCTGCAGCAAGAACGACAATGGTCACAGCAGTATCTCCAGATAGCAGTCTAAGGAGTAGAGCTATTGTCTCGCTAGCACCACCCCCTAAATGCACATTCAATCCGAACAATCTTCCTAATATACTGCAAGATGGCATACATGTGGACAAGTTTGCAGAACCAGATGGGTATTACAGGGTCGTGCCTTCCAATTCTAGGGTAATTTGAAAAGTATTACACAATCATGTTTTTCGACTTCTAATATTTTTAATATTCTAATATTCTTTCATTAGCTGCCTTACAAAAATATAGTATTTTTGTTAAAAACATAATTAAAAATAAGTTTTATTTTATTTCAAGAAATCTTTGATTATTTGCTTACTTTTAAATTATTATGAATGTTTGAAATAATTTATATTTTTATTAAGAAGTCGCATCACATGTTATATATGTTTATACTTATTATAGAAATATTTTATATGACATTACTTGCTATTGGCGATATACACATCAATACAAACCACACTTGAAATTTTGATATTTAAATAATATTTGACTTTTGATAATAATAAAAGCAAGCGTCAAATAAACTTTCTGTTCTTACTACATAAGCGCACCAGCGGGTACAATTTTTATGTTTGAACATTAGCCATTGCGAAATATCCTCTACAATCAAAAATTTTGATGCAAGCAAGCGCTTACGAATATCATCTTTCAGGATAGCCGAAATAGTGACATTCCCGTACAACGGTTTATGACTTTAGGCTCTGGACTGAAGAAAAATATAAATAATGAAGATGACGATGAAGATTCTCGTGTCAATTTCTTCAATTCAAATACCCAAGGTAGAGAAAAAATTGGCAAATGTTTTCATAATGATGAAAATGATAAAACGTTCAGTTTATCTGACTTGAAAAAAATACATGGTCGATGCTCAACAATAAGCAAGGTTTGTTTTACAAATTTTCAATTGAAAATATATTGTTATATTATAATATCAATTATTGTTTTATATTTGGTTCGTTACAGGATTCTGGTGCCATTACAATATGGAATATTTCTCCAGCATTTAAAAGATCGTTTCCAGAAGTTGATTTAGATATAAATGCTATTTCAATGAACTGTCTTAGACTCATTTTGAAAATCGGTACCATTGGTGATCAAGAAGTAAGTTTACTATCATTACAGAAATATGAAAAATCAAAAAAATTGTTTAAAAAAATATTTATATTTCAGATTTCGATATTCGAAACTAAAGATTCAAAACCCATATCGTTAGAGATGTCAAGAATAGTGCAAGTGAAAACAGTTAAAATGATTAAAAAGGATACTACATTTAAAGAATATTTAGAAGAATTAAAGTTTCTGGGAAGCATAGATCATCCTTCTCTTACTAGATTAGTTGGATTAGTAACAAATCAATCTCCTCCATTAGCTGTATTTGAATACACACATGTCGGAGATTTGTATCAATATCTAAGAAAATTCAACAATCCTGATTATATTAGGTATTTAAAATTATTTATTAATAATTCAAGTAGCTTGACTAAATTTAAATATTTGCATTCATATGTTGCAGATTTCCAGTATTTCTTTCAATAATATTGCAAATATGTTCAGCAATGAAATATTTAGAATCGAGAGAAACTGTACACAAAGATTTAGCTGCCAGGTTAATTTTTAAATTATGTGAATATGCTATATAACGACAATACAATTACTCATAGAAATGAATTTCAAATATATTTCAGAAATGTGCTAATGTTCCCTGGTAATAAAATAAAAGTCACCGATACTGCAATGTACTCTCCTCTGTATGCTGAACATTATTACATACAAGAAGGTGCCAAACCACTCCCAATTCGTTGGTTAAGTTGGGAATGCACGCTTCTAGTAAGACTTCCAGTAGTATTATTATAAATATTATATAAGGTAACATGCCAGTGGTGGACTACATATGTACCGGTAATAGTCCACCTGTCAGAAAATCGTGAAAAAAATAAAGTTTTTGAAAATGGTAATTTTTCGGAAAGGGTACGATTGACAGGCTGTAATATAATATATAGTAATCCAACAATAAAACACTCTCACTCGAAATTGATTGTATATTGATTTCATAAAAAATTTTCTAACCTCGAAACGTGATTTTCTTAACGTTTTCGCTAAAAAATGGTTTTCGTTTGTGTTAAGGAGCTAAGGATTTTTATGACTGAATCTTTCACTAAAATAATAGTAAAAATAATATGTATTTCTAAAGATTTAGTTTTTACAGTTAAATTCCATGATCAAAATCGTCACGATTTCGTGAACACAGACAGTACAAAATATTCTCAAATAATGTTCCTTATTCAAAAAAAACAGAATGACTGATTAAAAAGTAATTCATGCAATTATGTGTATACTTCTCGAGACTTATTTTATGTAGAATTAGTATCAATGCTATGAGATATTTATATTTGATTTTATGTAAATTTGAATTTACGCCTACATTAAGAATGGCATACTATTAATAACAACTTTTTAAGCTGAATTATCTTCAAAGTGGTCACTCTTATAAATAAAAGTTATTTTATATTTTGTATGGAAATTTTTTTAAACTACAAATTTGACACACACTATATTTCTGTAATTATAACAGAACGAGATATTTACGAAAAACTCCCTTTGACCCCCTATAAAAATTATACCAAGGCTTAGATTTTTATAGACTTTTTTACATTATGTTTAGAATCACAATATCTAGCTTACTTCTTAAAATCTAGCTTTCCAGTGTTTTTTTGGAAACAAATATGCTTTATTGACTGGACTGTTATGTTTTTATAACTTCCAAACTACATACAAAATTCGTTAAAAAAAACTTTTGTTTTGCACGAAGTTTCTGAAATAAAGTTTCTCCCATGTAAAAAGAGCCTCGAGTGTATGTATTGCAATATATTTATTTATGAATTTATTATTTTTTACTGTTTATTTCATATTTTCATCACGAATTTTATTTGTTTCACTTAAATTTATCAAAAAAAAAACAATATTTAAGCAATCATCTTTGGTGTTTTTGATTTTATTTTAAGTGGCCTGTTATTGATTCACAAATGTCCTATCACTGATTCAACGAATGTCAAAGGTGAACTACTATTGATACAAATATAAACTTTTTTAAAATCTTAATAATATCTTGAAAATGCAAATATTTCAAAAAGTTAGCTTCACAACATAATCTAGGAAGTTCAGTCATCATGTCAACATACAAATCCTCACTGTATAATAAAAGATCGAGCATTTATCATCATCGTGAAAAAAAACCAAAAGTTGCCTACCACTGGCGTGTTACCTTAATACTTAGAAATATATTAACGAAATTCTAATTACAGAAAAGATATACATGCCCTGGCACAGTGTGGTCATTTGCTATCACTATATGGGAAATTTTTGATATGTGCAGACATCTTCCATATGAAAATCTTAGTGTTAAAGACATAGTCAAACTTGCAGAAGATCATTTATTGAAACAAGAAATTAGAGGTAACTTGCTGTCTTAATGGGAACCTCAATTAAAATTTTCAAATATCAATTGATAACATTATTTTTCAGAAATTCACCAGAGACCACCATTGTGCCCTGAAGATATTTATAAAGTAATGCTCAATTGTTGGGAAAGGAAGTCCAAAAATAGACCAACATTTAAAGAGATATATAATTTTCTTAAATCAAAGTATATAGATCTCGTGCCAATTGATGATCATTTTTAATATTAATGATTATTTTATTTCGAAATTCACTCACTAGTATTATATAACATGAAATTTATTTTACGTTGAACATGTAACATACATATGTCTAATATTCATAAAAAATTTATTTATAGGGAATTCGAAAATTGTATTTGTAGATTTGAAATAAATATTTCACTTTCGTTCCCGGATAAAAGTATACAGAAATTAATAAAGCCATTTCAAAAATTCATGTATAATTGGATGAATTTAAAAAAGTTTTTCAATTTAAAAAATCAATTATGTATTTATTACTATGTTCAAAATTTGTATTATAAAATATTTATATCAGATTCAAGGTTCTCAAAATAGAAATTCCCCTTTTCACATCGTCGAGTCACTTTTTCCAAAAGCAAACAATTTCAGTTTATGTAGTCTGTTTTTTTCCATTCTTATTGCAATAAAAATATGTATTTCTTCCCTTATGCTGATACATCAATCGATTGATTATTTTTTCAAAATATAGATTTTCTGAACACTTCAAATAACATGAATTTACAGGACGATCTAATAATGTAAATTTATTTTCTCCAATATCGAATATGTTCATTTATTACATAAAAAAGTTAATTGCAACTCTTAATGATAATTAAAAATAGCTACATATTCAACACGATTAAATAAATGTACATTACATGTATAGAATAGAGTCAGTTATACTCAAAATGATGTGCGACCAATATATAATATGAAAGAAAAAATCAAAAGTATTTTCCCCTCCCGAATTTGTGTGTATTTCAAAAAACATCCAAATTGAATGTGATGTTTATACTATAGCTTTAATATGATATTGTTAAAATTAAATAGTTGTCAATTTATTTTATTTTATGGGCTTATTATAATTTTTTTATAATATTGGAACTCACCAATGTATCAAAAATGACATTTTGAATTTTTTGCAAATGAAATATTCTACACGTTTGGTTTCTCCATTAATACATGGGAACAAATAATACGTTATCTTTGATTTACATAATGAAATGTTCATCTAAACGTATTCGATTATCTTTGCTGTATAAGATTTTCATGTTTTCGTGCAAAAAATATCATAGTTTAATTTAAATTGAATAATCATTGTATTAATAATTTCACTGAATAAATTTTCAACCATGCAAACTAAATACCATGTAAATCAAGAAATAGATGTATTCATTTAAAAATGTAAGTAACTTATTCACTTAAATTATTTTTTGTGTAAAAAAAATTAATATAAAACATATGAAATAATCGTTCGTTATTATTTTCAATATCTTGAGATATTTGATAATTTGAGACTAATATTCGAGAAAAACATTGAGTAAAAAACGGATTAAAATAATATTTTTTTTATTATTATAAAATTCATCTTTAAATTATGAAATAAATTCTATCAATGCAAATACAGCTATTTATATGACCTTAAATAATTATAATAATTACAAAAATACTAGCTGTAACCCAAAAAAGGATCACAGAGTATTAATTATCAGCGAAGCAATGCAAAAACGATGGAGAAATAAAATCTAATAGCGTGGCACAGAGGGATGTTATAAATTTACAGAATTTTAAAGTAAACATGTTGAAAATTATACAACTTCAAGTGATTTTGATCAGTCCATCTCAATCTTCACCATAAAATGTAATTCCTAAAATAAATTTCTGGTAATGCCGTGTATACAGTCCAAAACATAAAAAAATATTTAATCGCTATAATACTGCAATGGATTTTAAGCTTCATTTCATTATATTTTGATTTATGTAAATATTTTTTTCAAAAAGATTTAATGAAAATATTATGTATTATAATATAGAATGAAATATTGAACAATATCAATTACAATTAGTAATAAGAATATTCTCTAGATATTATTTTTAAAACAAAAATAACTTGAGAATTTTTTTATATGGTCTCACACACTTTTTTGCACAAGCTTTTTAATTATTATTTATTGCCAGAAATTATATTAGCAAGATTAATTTAAAATTAATCGTTAGAATATTATAGAATTGCATGAAAAATGGTCTTGATTTTTAAATTTAATAAATATGCAAACCATTAAAAAAGCAGAATAGAAAAATTAGATTCCTTTTTAAACGATTACAATACAGTCATATACACACTCCCGAAAAGGCAAATCAATTCAAATTTTATTCAAAAACTAGGATTATTTATAAATTATTATAGTCCATTTATATAAAATTCCCAAAATACTTTAGAAGAAAAAAAATTAAATATAAGAAAAATTTATGTTTCAACTTACAATCGTAGACAATGTGTTTATTGTTTCAAGAACATATTGCCAAAAAAGCCAACAGAAATTAATGTAAGATAACAAATACACAAATATTTTGAAATAAATCATTCTAATTTGACCAGGAAAATATGTAGAAATACATTTGTATCAATTTCATCATTTAAAAATATAAAATAATGTTTTAACTTAAAACTACTTGCCAAATATCTTTAGCATGCATATCACAAAGACAATTAACTTCGAAACATTAACATAGTTAGAATATATCACCATAATGATAAACGAAAAGGATTAAAAATGAAAAAAAAATCATTTGAAACAGCATACATATTATAGTAATTTTATATCACATACTAGTGAGAGCAATTGTGGAGCCGTTTTGTTGAAACAAGAACCTGGATGTATCTAGAAATTCAATCAACTTATTTCGATGAATGACCATAACAAGAGCAGAATTTATGTGTTTTATGTGTTATTCTTGTAATAGAAATGTCATAAGATCATCTTGAAGTAGTCCGCCATCAATCCACAACCACATTTAACGATTCCTCCGATGCAGCCTTAATGGTAATCGGGCTGCATCGGAGAAATCGTCGAATATGCATATGGACTAATGGCAAACAATTTCAATCTATTGAGATTTCAATTACAAAAATAAAAACACAATTTACTTCATAAAATAGTTAATCAAAATGACTGCAATTGCCCTAATTGAGAAATTCTTAAAGCAAATTTAACTTCGTGACTATAAATTAAACGTTAAATACTTTTCGCGAGACTTTACTAATTGTAAATACCTAAATTGACGGATGTCATAAAATTATCAAGCTATTAATATAATTAAAATGATGAACAACAATCAATCTATTTTATGGCTTAAATTTGAAGTTAAAATTACCCTAAATAAAATTAATATAATGAAAGTTATCAAACATTCAGTCAACATCAAAGAAACGCAATATGGCACGTCCTTTAATTTCTGATCGACACAACTTTTGAACAACCTCTTGCGCTTCTTCCGCAGGAAAAACTGAATGTGGCGGTGGAGCGATCTGAAAATTCAAAAAAAGGTTAATTTTGAACATTGATTGATTTCAACGATGCACTAATATGAATTGAATCACTCACTTCACCGGAAGACACCAATTTGACCAATTCCTTCAATTGATCGATGCTCCCGTTTGGAATTTCGCATATACTCAGTCCCATGTCTTCTGCTCTTGCGCCAAATCTTGGTATCAGTCTTTCACCTACGTCTTCAGGCAATAAAACAACTCCGCCCTGAAATGTATTCGATTTATGTATCTGATTTGTGACAATTGATTATTGTTAAAGTCTGGTTTTTACCTTGGCCAAACAACGTAAAGAACGTCTCAAACTGCGGGATGTCGCTCCGAAGTCCATGACAATATCAACGGGTCCTTTGCATGAATCTTGAGTTCTTTCAATTAATTGGTTTTCGTATAGATCTTCTGACCATTGAACTACATTCAAGCTAAAAATGGAAATAGATGAGAGTTGGATTAGATGCCAAAATGATTTCAAACTATAGTAAGAGCTAAAAACATATTTGAAAATCTGCCAAAGTTTACGTAAATTAAAGAGAACAACTATTTAGCGCAGCATAATATTAGCATGAATAAAAAAAACAGTCGCAAATAATTGACATAAAACTAAACAAAGCTTTATTTAAAATTAAATGTGTGAAATGTGAAAAAATCGTTTAATGACATTTTTCATGTTTCAAAAATTTAGAATTTCCGATTAACATAAATCACTACGCTTAATGCAAAAAACTTATTAAAGCACAAAGGAAAAAACATGGGAAACAAAATAAACATGAACCATTACCGCAAAGCACAAGGTCGAAAATTCATAATTTAGATCAACTGTTTCTAAATGAAAAGAGTCAAGGTCACATAAAAAAAGACAATCATATATTTTTCATGAATTAAATTTTCATTAATTCTATTACTTTGTATTAAACTGAAAATATCTTAATGAGAAACGTTGCTTTTGTTGAATAAAAAATGTTATAATATTATTCAAACATGACGACCATTTGACTAATCTTTGAATCAACAGTTTATAATATCAACATCCAAAGTCGGATTCGCACAAAGAACGAAACTTATACAATTACAATAGATAAAAAAATGAAACACAAAAGTATAGCGAAACAAATTTCAACATGCATTGTTCAGACCGCGAAACGAGTCACAATCGATAATATTTTAATTTTGTCAACATCTAAAAATACGAGCGTAAATTTTATAAAACCGATTTAATACTCGAAATGGAATTAAAAGCTATTTCTCCACATTCATGACTCATCCCGCCATCACAACAACGGACGTACTCGTATAAATACTCACTCGGCAGAATCGTGGGCTACTGCCAATCCCTCGTCCTTGAGACACGCCACTGTTATATGAACTGCATCGTGGTATGGCAAATTTTTGAACAATTGTGCAGCAATACGTAGGGTCCACAAAGCGAGACCTCCAGTGCCCACGACAAGCACTTTACAATCGGTCCTATGATTCGGACCTTGCAGCACCTTTTTGATGCATTCGTGTGCAGCCAAAACTGCATTCATGGCCAAGAGTGCTCCAGTAGGCAACATGGCCGCCACGCTCAACTTCAAACTGTCTGGAATCGGTATCAAATATTTCAATTCGGGCACAACAATATAATCGGCGTATCCATGAGGAACGCCCTCGTAGGGATACAGCACGATGCGCTGTCCCACGGTTATTCCGCAATCGTTATTCGAATCGACCTCTTCTCCTAAAGTGTCAACGATTCCAGCCACTTCGTAACCGGGGAACAAAGCTCCGTCCCTGACTCCGGCATGAGCCGGAGCCGAATGCGATGTCATCTGGCTCATTTCAGTGAGCTCGGATAAGCTGTTTAAGGAAGATATCGAAGAAGTGCTGCATACTGACATCGATCTTCCTCTGTTGGCCCTGTAGCAAGCTCCAGCGCAGACTACTCTGATCCTGGCTCCCGAAGGAGGCACCTCTGGTACGGGAACGTCGAAGGTGAAGACGCTCTCCTTGATCAGAGGTCCCGGTGACTCGATGGACACCTGACGGCACAGCTTGTTCATCTTGGCTTTCTGCAACGTATTAAGCACAGTTTAAAGCACACCTCACACAGTTACAAAACTTATTTTCCGGATTTTACTTGAGGCATTATTGAGCAGGCATGCGATGCAAGTTGGTCCTGCGGTGGACGCGTGGTCTCGCGAGAGTGGACGTGGAAATCTGCCGAAGGAAAGACGTCGGCGATCCCCAACACACTATTGCCAAGTGTGTGATATAACTATGTAAGCAGTGAGGTTTGGCTCGCGTGTCGTTCACGTGTGCGAAGAGTGCATGGCGAATGTACGCTGTGCTGCACTACGGACTGTTTCTTGTCGTATGAGTACTTTGTGAGTGAATCAAAAGGTTTGGTTCAAATTAAACACACCGGGCGATGGGTGGGTCGTGACAATATAAACGGTTTATACGATTTTAATTTTCAAAAATCAAATTATGAATGTATTGTATATTGAATGACATATGCTATAATAATGATGCTATATAAACATTTCAAAGTATTTTCGCATTGAAAAATATAATAAATAAAGATCCGGATACAATGGATTATAATACACAATAATGAAGTTATTCATCGAAATAATCGATTGTTTGTTTGTTTGTTTGTTTGTTTGTTTGTTTGTTTGTTTGTTTGTTTGTTTGTTTGTTTGTTTGTTTGTTTGTTTGTTTGTTGAACAAATGGACGTTTTAATCAAATTAACTTCTACAATACGTTACGTATAAGATCATAAATATAAATATCACGCGTCGAAAAAGCGAAGAACATAAATTCGAACGAATCACGCGTCCACAACGAAAGCTCGTTTGGTAAACAAAATATACACGAGGCCGAAGTACAGAGTTGCGGAATATTTCAGAAAAATTTCAAGTACAAACGCCCAGTTTGCACACGTCTTTCAGGAAACGATGTTGTGAAAACAAATCCGGCATTCACAACGAATTTACGACCAGACCAATACATCGTGATATAACATTTTAATGATTACAGAAAAGAAATCACTCACAGCGATCCTTCGCTTGCCGGACAACTCAACGGACTGGGAAAAATTCGACGTTTTCACCCTTGAAATGCCCTTCGAGGGATATCGCACTCGGTAAAGGAAAATCCTTTAGAAGCAACTACATTTGGTCGTATTCTTAGAACGAGAATGCAACCTTGTCGCGTGCGAATATTATATGCTTTGCACGAGTGGAAAATTGAAAATTTTCCAGGCGAGATACTTATTGATCGCAATTTTCCATGTCTTTGTAACGTGATGTTTGATTCAAAAGGAAGGTTATTCACCATTATTGTATAATTGATATCATCTATCTTTTATGAGTGTTTTGATTTTTATTTACCTCAGATACAATCGTGTGCGAATTTTTAAGTGTTTTTATATATTTTGATAAAATATGATTAGTTGATAATACAATCTCGTAAACTAATCTCCTTTGGAAAAAATATAATGGACAGTTTGCCTAAGAAATATTTAAAATGAATTTACTTAATGAATGTTATTATAATACTTATAAAAAGTATCGAAAATATCAGTGACGTCTATTTATATTTATGAAGATTCATCATATAAACTACTAATTATCCTTTATCTATTATTTCACGATTCTGATGGTGAAATTTAACAATATAAGGTTCGAATTTGCTGAACGGAAAAGTTTATAAATAGCGAAATCGTATGACAACTCGAATCGAATCTTCTCTGAATGACATCCATTGTTTTCTTCGTATTCACAAATCGAATATAAATAAGCGAAATGACAATGAATCTGCATCTTTGTCTATCGTTAAACTTAGAGTGATGTTAATATTATATATAAGTGGCAAATAAGCAAAAAAATATACAAAACTAATTGATCGAATGTATATTCGACTCAAACATTAATATTTGAGTTATTCGACTGCTCGATAATACAAATGATCAATTTTTCAAACATCATTTATATAATATCAGAACAAAGCTTTTATTTTTTTTTCTTTGATTTGATTTCAAAAACAATCCCATTAAATATACACTTTCGTCAATTGACGAATAATGAATACATTAAAAAACCACAAATACGACGTGGCGAACATAAAAGTCACTGATGACCACTAATCACCTCGCCCTGTACACATCATCACCATCAAAGATCGTTCTAATTGTGGACTCAACCGAGATTGAACCTTGACGAAATTGTTGCATTGCAAACAAACATTTGCGAAGACGAATTGACGGAAAACATCGGTATTGGACGGCATTGAAACACGACCTATGTACGAGACTCAAATTTGACAATATTGTATAATACATATTGACATAAACTATACGATAAGCGATAGTATATCGTGATTGTGTGTTGGCAAATTTGATTAGAGTGGTTTCCTGATCGATATGAAGAGTTGTCAATACTTTAGATTTATTTCTGTCAAGTGGTTTGATTTTGTGGTCAACGAATGAGTTGAAAATATTGTCAAGGAATCGTTTTTGGTTTGTTGCGAGTTTGGGTTGGTTTAGATTTAGAATATAAAATCAATGAGACTAAATTTGATATTCATAAGCTCGTTGAATGGTTTCTGTTATGTTATTGATATTATCAGAATACGTAATTGACGAACGAGTGAAAAAAAATTATCAAAACATGTTGACTAATTCTCAAGTCTCGTTCGTAAACACATTGTGTTTTCAAATAAACAAACACAGGTGACTGATACTTTTTTTTTCAAACGATTACTAACGCATGCTGCATTCCGAAATTTCGTTTTTATCACGTAAACAAGTATTAAAATTTTATAAAAATATTATTCAAACTATATCAATGATTTCACTTCAAAACCACATATTCCAACATAAACCACATATTGTATCGAATTAAATTAAATCGAATTATTGTTTACAATTCACAACAAACATAAACGTTCACATTTTCGACCGAAACTAATCTAATCGCGTCCAGTTTATTTTTTTTTAAAAACGTTTTCGTAAACATACGAAATTTTAAACGAGCCATAATTTGCATACGTCCTCGCCGATCAACCGGTAAACAAAGATCGAAACCTTGAATGAGGAACGTCAAAGCTGGCAAAAACACAGAGCAATCATAAACACATCGTCGGATTATTAGCGATTCAATACGTCAAATTTTCATATCGAGAAATCTGCAGATTGATTAATAAAATCTGGGTCAGATAACAAAGATTCGTCGTGAGAAATCGAAATTATTTTGTTGCGAACTGACTTTTTCAGACAAGAGAAGAAGCGTGTTTAGTAACGCGTTCCATTTTTTTTATATTTTATTGCTTTCAGCTGAAGAAAAAATCTATAATTGCGAAGTAGAACAGATGAAATGGCGTCGTTCGACGACCTCCGAGCCGGTGGGCGTTCTTGGTGTTTTTTATGAATTTTGTTTTCTTCCATGAAATTTCCGATTGTTTGTTTCGCTTAACGATTCACGAGTCGAGCTCGTGTTCGTATAATTAGGATTATATTATTAGATTTTAAAATTCCTTTATATTGCAACGAATAACTGGCGTGAGGATGCTAATATCATATACATATCTATAATAATCATTATAATAATATAATTATATTCTACATATCGTTAATGAGTTGATAATTATTCAAATTGTATCAGTCAGTGTATACGAATAGTGAAAAAAAAACAAATATTACCTAATCGTTTATTTAAAAGTCGAGGACCTATTAACGGTTGTAAACAAAGTACCGAATGCGTGCGTAGAGCACGTACACACATTCAGATATTTATAAAGACCCGATTTCCGAATAAATAAAAGTTTTAGTCAGACGAATATTTACATTTTTAAATGGAAATATGAAAAACAAAACATATTTTTGATATGCCAAATGAATTATTGAACGAGGGTACACGAGATTTCGGTTCATATTCAGAGTTTTCAAGAATATCATTTTTTCATATACATACATATATAAGAAATTTGGTATCAAAAATCATAAAAAATACTTAGTTATTTGCTGGATTATTACATGATAAAAAAATATCGATTAATCACTATATGTCTCTTGGTTGGCATCAAGTGGAATATGTCGATCGACAATATTAATAAATCTAAATCTGATATATAAGATTTTATCAAGTGTATTCGAAAATTCAATTATCAAAAATGATATGCATCAACGAACAATTATAATTCAATATGAAACCTTCAACATTACAAATTTGTAAAATTTTTAAATCAACTTCTGATACATCTTCAAAGAAATTTTCCAAAAATCATACTTTTAGCCAATTTTCCGAAATGAACTAGATTATACTGTACAAAAATTCTACACTTACACTTCAATCCGAAATAGTTTTTTCGATAAAAATGCAGTTGAATTCTATTGGAAATGGCAAGAACTATTCAACCAACGACTGCTTCTTACTAGATCTGATTAACGACTGAACCACTCGAACGGTCACACTTTTTTTATATACGTATTGACAATGCGTCGTTTCAAATGAACCGCGTTATATAATTACACTTTAAAAATAAATAACATAACCCGTCATTGAGAAGAAAATCCACCGATGATCGTCCACGACCACACTATTCTTGTCATAAATATTTCAAAATCATAATATATTATAAAAATGTAGTAGTTCACTAATAAAAAAAAAAAATGTATCTTATTCGTTTTATCCTTTATATAAACATAAATAATTTCAGTTAATAGTTAAGTTATTCATAAATAATTTTCAAATACTTCTCATTCAGCAACGTTCAGCTCAATCTTTTCGAACTTGGGTCCCAGTAGTGGTTTCAGCGATGATTTTTCAAGTGGTGTTGAATGATGGCATGATGATGAGGATTGTTGGAAAAATCTCACAAATTTCATAAAGGAAATCGTTTATTCAAGTCGATAATTCAATTTTATTGTGCAGAAGTGATAATTGATTACAATAAACACGAAAAGAACTTCATGGTTAAAGTAAACTTAAACGTATGTGACACACAAAGCATAATATACTCTGGAGGATGATGGTGTTTTCTCAACATTGTATTGTGATACGACTTCTTATATTATATAAGATCCCACTACTCGGAAACTATGCAATGATTCCTCTTTCCGTAGCAACAAAGACGTGGTGATGGCATATTGAACAAAGTCCTTTGTCGGGGTCGCTAACCTAGTGAACTAACTGCGTCTAGAGTCGGGAACAAAGACGTGAAGATGGCATATTAATGAGCTTATTCGTCCAGGTCGACCTCCTCGTGTTTTTCTGAAAACATGTGTCACATGCTCGCTCGGAGGACTGCGCTCGATCTTTAAGATGTTAACATATGTATGCACGTAGAATTCTCGAACTTGCAAATATGCATCTCTGATAATGTCCGACGATTGTACGATGGTGTAATTTCGCCACGTGATGTGATTGTGATTTTTTCGCCGATCGTGTCCAAATGTAAAAATTAAAGTATTTTTCAATCATAAAGAACACTAAATAATACGTACTTTTCGGTTTTAAATTGATACATTCCTATACTCATATTTCTCATATTTAAATTACTCCAAAACCATTACAAAATCCATTTCTACCCCAATACCTCTTCTAAAACTTATTCCTACACCCCAATTTATCTCCGTCCTCAAATTATCTCATTCACTACCACCAACGAGCTATCTCTACTTTCAAAAACTTATTTTTATGTTTAAGAGCAAAAAAATTTGAGAACCACTAATAGGTTTTATCAAGAATTTTGCGATTATTATGCAATAAACTATTTTACACATTGCCTGCAAATCATTCAAAAAGAAACAATAGTGAGTTACAAAGTTATAACACTTTTACAAACTTTTTTAAAATGAAATTTCAAAAAATCTCCCCAATTTTCGCGATCAATTATTTTTATATTTTTCTTGATCTCAAAGAGTTGATATTGTTCATATGGTTCACAAATTTATGGAGTATAAATTTGCTGTATGTACAAATTATCGTGTAACTAAATTTTGATTTATATTATATAAAGTTTCATGAAAAAAAGACTTTTCGGAAAATTTTAAATATTAAGAAACACTGGATATAATTAAAAATAATAACTTATGGGCGTTGATCTTCGTGTGTTTTTTAGTTAATTCTCAAAATTTTGTGGTTGTAACATCAACTATCTCGATTTACGAAACTAAAGAACGAAGAAATCGACATATTTTATGGAAATTTCAAATTTTAGTCTAGTTGCTGGCGCTACTATATTGCCAAAATTGCTTAAGCGCAAAGAGTTTTATTGAAGAAAATTAATATTGCTTTTAGTTATTTATTCTTATAATATATAATTTCCCTTTATTTTCTGAAACTGAATATCACATTAATAGCAATTGAAAAAAAATTATCTGCTGTTTTATTTTCCAATTTTTCAATTAACGAGAGTGAGGTGAAAAAACCAAACAAAGAACTTGGGAAAAAGACACAAAAAATCTTCTAACAAGTTTTTTTATTAAAAAATAAATTCTATATATCATAGAAAAAATACAAAAACTGTAATAAATTTAAAAAACAAACATTAATCATAATGTAGGGAAAACTTGTCTAATTCCATGATGTTAAGCACTCATCTGTCATTATCTTGTATATGAAATAATTTAAAAAAAGCTCACAATCATAAAGCAATGACCTTCTATTTCATCGAATCATTATTTAGATGTTGTAAATCTTTACCGATTTTGTGTGGCATCTTCTCAAATGATCAAATATTCCATGATACTGTGGGTGATTCCGTGATAGTGGTTGTGTAATTCTAAGATAGTATACTTAATATTAAGAAAAGATTCGTAATATTATTTTTCAATAATAAAAAGATTACTATTGAAATGTTATAGAAAATTTATCAATAACAATAATTTTTCAAAATAACTGGTGATTCTATTCAAATACTTATCGCAGTCTCAAGAAAAACAGAAGTAAATGAGGCGAACTTTTTTTCCCAATAAAAATAATTTAATAATGAATATTTTCACCAATACTGACTACTAGATTTCTACAACACAATTTTTTTTAATTTGTCTTAAAATATAATCACTATTCAAGACACTTACAGTTGTTAACTTAATATAAAATGCTAAAATAATTCTAATGATTCTTAAGGCTATCATACTCATCCCTGTAAATATTTGAATCGAAAAATGTTATAGATTTTACATATACTTAATTTTACATATGCTATATTCTATCTATTGACAGTAAAAAAAATGTAAGCAGATTGAAAGCTTTTTTTACTTGCCCAAATCATGCGTGTGCTCTGCACAATAAAAAACCAAAAATTGTTACAAAACATGTCTACACTAGCGTCACACGTGAACAATTATTACTATATTACGTCAGCATGAACTCGTGTATTTATTGGAAAATTTTCAGTAAATATAGTTCTCAAAAATACGTGGGTATTATTAAAAAAAAATCAACTTTATTCGAACTATCACAGAATTAGACGTGCCACAGATTTAGACAAATCTCCCCTACATATTTAATTTGCGTTATTCAAAATACTCTATTTGCCTCTATATGTTGTGTAACTGTAAGTGCTAACAAGAACTGGCATATGATAGTGTTGACCAGCTTCACACTCGAATGTGACCTGTGGAAAAGATAAATGAGTTGTATCATTATATTACAATACAAAGGATTCATTTAATAAATATTCATATTCAATTTTTTATAAACACAATATATCGACAAGTTAATAGAATTTAAAATGAAGTATTTAAAATTATGTCCCGTTGTAGCTCTGTCACCATCATTCTTCTTTGAGGTAAGATGCAGTATTGCACATAAACATACAAGAGACGTATCAATTTGATGCACTAGCTTACAATAATAATATAACCAATATTATGATAGAGATCTTGAAGATGTCATCTGGTTATGACTAGAAAAGAATAGCGATTATTTAAAAAAAATTTAAATAAACTAAACATTTAATGAATACTTTCATTTCCTTATATCGATTCTACATAATCATTTATCATATCGCCATGAAGATGATTAGAAATTGAATGAAATATTAATTTCGTGTCCGTTTTTATACACTTTTCTTTTTGATATTATGGTGGAATACTGCAATAAATCAACTGTGCTAGAAATTAAGCTATAAGATTCACGAGTATGATGTGGGGAAAATATTTAAAAAATGTTCATCACCAAAACTAAACATTGCAAAGACACAAAACTAAAACAACAAACTGAACGCATTTGCACATTCGAGTTATTTACAAACAATTAAAATATTGAGGTTTCGCATGAATTATTTTCATCGTAACCTGTTTCGTTCATGTCGAATTGATACATCTTGTGTATGCACGTCAGCTGAATCGAGCTACTTGCCTCAATAATGCACAATAGTGACTAATTAAAAGCTATAGCCGAATAACACAAAAAAAATAATATTTTGTTAGAGCCACAAAATAAAACAGTTTGAAATTGAAAACACAAAATTTAAATGTCAAAAGGAAAAGACAGAACTTCTCTAAACGGTTAAAGAAATCTAGTTCTAAACGTTCGTCGTACGAATAAAATTATTTTTCATATAAACATAAACTCTTAACGTTAATGTAAAGCAAGCATTTATAGTCTGATAATAGAATATTCGATCATACAAGTTACATACATCGATTGTAGGGAAAATAGTCTTTTGTCCCCTCAGTTTAAAGTATTCGCCGACTTCGAAGACAAACTTGTGAATGCCTTCGGTGAACTTATCTTCGGTAACGAACGAAGCACACCGACCGTCGCCATCAGTTTTCCCACTGTTGATCAGCTCCCATTTGTCAGAACTGGCCAACTTGTATAGGGAGACTGCGACTCCGACGGCAGCCCCGCCGTTGACGGTGTCCAGAATATGCGTGGAGATCATATTCTTCTTCGACATGTTCCTGCAAACGAAAAAAACGTTTACAATCCCGACAGAAATATAACAGGTATTAAAACGAAAATTCGAAGTCGATTGAATATATGTACTTGAATGTGTTCATTTATAGCAAACTTATGGAGAGTGGAACAACCTGCTTTCACGTACTAAACCGGAACATTAAACTTTTTCTTATCGCATGACATGTTTTGAACGTCGATAAAAGTTTGTTTGTAGTTGGGTAAACTTGATGCGTGACAGATAAGTGACGTTGCGAACATGCGTGCTGCCAACTGTTGAATATCTCAAAAAAGGGGGGTACGTCTGACACGGTTCCACGACCGTTCGGCCAAAGACAACTCGGCCAACGACGATTCGTCCATGACAATTCGTCCAAGGGACAACAGGTCCAAGGGACAACTCGTCCAAGACAATTCGTCCAAAGACAGTTCGTCCAAAATGGCCAAAACGACGATTCGTCCACGACAGTTCGTCCAAAAATTAAAATTAAATTAAAGCCAGGGGTTTTCAATTAAAATCGAAATGTTTTCGGAAAGTCAGTCAGGGGTTCTCAATTAAATAAAATAAAAATGTTTTCGGGATGTCAGTCAGGGGTTCTCAATTAAAATCGAAATGTTTTCGGAAAGTCAGTCAGTGGTTCTCAATTGAAATCGAAATATTTTCGGGAAGTCAGTCAGGGGTTCTCAATTAAAATCGAAATGTTTTCGGAAAGTCAGTCGGGGGTTCTAAATTAAATAAAATAAAAATGTTTTCGGGATGTCAGTCAGGGGTTCTCAATTAAAATAGAAATGTTTTCGGAAAGTCAGTCAGGGGTTCTCAATCAAATAAAATAAAAATGTTTTCGGGATGTCAGTCAGGGGTTCTCAATTAAAATAGAAATGTTTTCGGGAAGTCAGTCAGTGGTTCTCAATTGAAATCGAAATATTTTCGGGAAGTCAGTCAGGGGTTCTCAATTAAAATAGAAATGTTTTCGAGAAGTCAGTCAGTGATTCTCAATTGAAATCGAAATATTTTCGGGAAGTCAGTCAGGGGTTCTCAATTAAAATAGAAATGTTTTCGGGAAGTCAGTCAGTGGTTCTCAATTAAAATCGAAGTATTTTACGAGTAGCCAGAGGTTCTCAATTAAAATCGAAATGTTTTCAGAAAGTTAGTCAGTGGTTCTCAATTAAAATCGAAATGTTTTCGGTAATTTGGGCTTCGCAAATAAAAATCGAAGTATTTTACGAGTAGCCAGTGGTTCTCAATTAAAATCGAAATATTTTCAAAAATTTAGATTTCGTAAATTGAAATCGAAGTATTTTACGAGTAGCCAGTGGTTCTCAATTAAAATCGAAATATTTTCAGAAATTCAGATTTCGCAAATTGAAATCGAAGTATTTTACGAGTAGCCAGAGGTTCTCAATTAAAATCGAAATATTTTCGGGAAGTCAGTCAGGTGTTTTCAGTGACAAAAATAAAGAAATCTATTGGCTGTATAAAAGTAAGGTGACTAATTCAACTGTACATGATATTGTGGATTTTTCGGGTAAAATGGCTAGTTGAAATATATATCGAAGGGGGGTGTCCCGGGGTTTGACTTTCGCACGAAATCTGGCAACCGTACGCGTCGTCGCGTCCAGAGGTCACGCCCGCCAGTATGCTAAGTGCGAAGTTATACGGCGATATACTACGTCTGGACCTTGAATATTCACCGGTTTGAGGTTGCGCAATATTTAATTGCTGAGCGGGGACGTTGTCGAATTACAATTTTGTTACGCTACAAAATTGTTACGTTACAAATCGAATTATTTTCGGAATATCAGATTTGTCAATTAAAATCGAATTATTTTCGGAATATCAAGTGTTGTCAACTAATATTACATGATTTATTATTTTTATTTCAGATTGTATTATGAACAACTCCTAATCTAAAATAGTCTCGTTGGCGAAAGCAGAACATAAACAAGAGGTTGAATTGAATAAAATAACATTGAATAAAAATATAATTAAGGTAACGTACCACTAGCGGGCCACCTGTCAGAAAATCGTAAAAAATAAGGTTTTCAAAAATGGTAATATTTCGGAAAGGATGCGTTTTATAGGCTGTAATATCTAGTAATCCAACAATAAATCACTCTCATTCGAATTAGATTGTTTAACAAAAACGACAGACGATTGATTTAACGAATATTTTTTATAACCTCGAACTGTGATTTTCTTAACATTTTCGGTAAAAAATGGTTTTCGTTCGTGATGTGAAGCTCCTAAGTTTTCAACTTTTTATGACTGAATCTTTCACTATATAATATATATATATACAAACACAAACATAAATATATCACCTTTACCATCATATGTAAACTAAACACATATTATTAAGATGGTGTAGGTGCCCTTTACAACTTTACTGCAAATCAATCTTGACAGCTAGCGATTTGGCGTGTAAATATGTACATCTTTGTAGGCCCGAAGTACCGTTAGCTTTTTTCTCGCTACGCACGTTGAAATTATAATATAATTGATTTCTACGTATCCTAAAGTAAGTAAAAATTAATATTTACAGTTCAAAAATTAGGTTTCTTAACGAGTTTTGCGCGTAGTAGCAGTGTGGTTATGTTTTTATAGCTGTCAAATTACACACAAACTTCGTTAAAAATCTTTTGTTTTGCTTGGAAGTTTCTGAAACGCATCTCTTGAAAAGAGTTTTCATTTAAGTACGTTTATTTATTTTGTGTCAAATTTGACTTTTACACATATGTTTTGTATTTTATTTATTAAAATTACAAAAGCTTTAAATTAATCTACTTTCAATCGTTACATCGACCTGAAACTTTGCAAATCGCAACATCGCAACTTAGCAATTACATTTGAGATTATAATCTTAGAGGTCGTAATAGAAAAAAAAATAGTAACAGCCCGATCGAAAAATTTGACAGATCGCGGATGGGAATGGATGGATGGGATGGAATTCGTTGCAATGTTGCCCACTCTTTCGTGCAGGATGTGATTTTTATCGTGGAAACCAATTTAATACATGTGGATAATGATTTTACTTTTGTGCATTGTATTTTTCCAATGTTGAAATATTATTTCTTATGTTGAACACATTAAACTTTTGTGGAATAATTTATTTTTCGTGCAATATAATTGTTATAGGTGGAAACCAATTTAATATTTGTGGATAATGTTTTTACTTTTGTGCATTGTATTTTTCCAATGTTGAAATATTATTTCTTATGCTGAACACATTAAACTTTTGTGGAATAATTTATTTTTCGTGCAGTATAATTGTTATAGGTGCAAATTATTTTTACAATTGTGAATATGATCAAAACTAATGTGCAGTTAATTACCACCCGATTGAAAATTTCTGTTTCAGGAAAGAAATGCGAATCGAAGAAAATTTGTGCCACTCCTTTGTCTGATTTGAAAATCGACAGCATTCCATCATTATTAAAAAATCCCATATGGAAAGAAATTTGCTATCATCTGATAGCAAAAGTGAAGCTCATCAAATATGAGAACAGAAATTAGGAGGAAGTCACGAGTTGCCTACAGCTAGCCTATCTAGCTAGCTGCCTATTCAAGCGCTCAGAGTTCATGGAAATGAGGTTTGAATCCTTAGAAGCTATAAACTTGAATGCTGATGAGACTGCGGTACGCCCATGTGCCCAAGTGAAAGCGTTCAAGACAACTACGAA
The DNA here is from genome assembly GCA_009617725.1 of Hydropsyche tenuis. NCBI lineage: Eukaryota > Metazoa > Arthropoda > Insecta > Trichoptera > Hydropsychidae > Hydropsyche > Hydropsyche tenuis. Next base: position 1,408,856 of record VTON01000051.1, read on the forward strand.
GTTCGTGTGCATACGCTGTGGACACGATCATTACGTGCACCACAAATAGGACTTTGGGAAACTCGCAAAGTCTAAACTAAAAAACATGATCTGCCAATGTCATCCTGAAATATGTGCCATTTATTATTGCATAACTTGTACTTTGTCCGTTTGTGCAAATTGTTTAGTTTCTTGGAGAAGATTCTCGTAAAGACCATGTCGTCAAAAATATTACAACAAATCAATCCAAGAATCATATAAGACAAACCGCCCATAAAATAAATCATGACACCGAAATGTTGGACAAGCCTGATTATATGCTAATGAGAACAACATTTATTTGAGTTCATAAACAAAAGAGCACAATAAAACTAGTCTTTACAGATACATTTTCAAAATGCATTTTCTTCAATACGTTCAAAATAGTTCTCGATTAAATCTGACGAGTGAAAATGACAAAAATGGAAAACACATACAATCAAAAAACAAGTGCATGTACCAGGTGTTAGCACAGGTGATTCAACATGCAGGTACAAAATAAAGTATAAGAATATCACGGCAAATTGGAGCATATATGCAGAAATGAAGAAAAATGGCTTGATATTCACTATGAGGGAATAAGCAGTACATATGACAACATTAAGTTTCCTGACACTTTAAGCATATAAGTGTATATGTGCATGTATTGTAAAATTAAAAGTAGATAAAAACAAGCATCAGAATATTAACAATACAAACAAACAATATTTTATATTTTATATTATATAAAGGTGATTAAGGAGGTTATACCAGCTTCGCACACAGAATTTGAATTCCGCAATTTTAATTATAAATGGTTAAAAGTTTAAAATATTCTCGAAAACATAAACAATTCATCTAACAAAAAAAGATCAATTTTAAAAAAAAATGAAGGTGGTGAAACCCCTTAATGAATCATCAGTTGAAATTAAAAGTTTCACGGCGCACATAAAACTTCCAAATTTAATTCATATGCAATAAAACCCCAACATTGACGCATGACAAATTTCAATGTCAAAGTTTTTGACCAGAGGCCCATTCAGATTGGTAAATAGAAGGGTGCCAAGTTTCGACATGCAGGTAAAGCAGTCTTAAAATTATGAGAACAAACCGTTAACTCTATGTGTTGTTTAGATGTAATTGAACGCCAAAGCTATCTTCATGTTCAACCAGCCACAATCTTCAGTCATCATATATGTTGCCAAATAGATCCTTCGATTGATCTGTAACTTCAACAGTAGGTGGATGATGATGCATCAGCATTGAAATACTTAATAACTGAGTTCAGTTTTCTCTTCTAATCTTGCTGAAAAGTAATAACATAAACATTGGTAATAAAATAGGACTTAATCGAAAAATAACATATAATAAATGACAATATATTAATATAATTACAAAAATAAGCTTCTTGTCATATTGAAAATCCATATTCCTCCAACTGCCAGTTGTCGAAAAATGACAAATTTTCTCCTGGAATGATTGTTTTCCAAATGTAAGTGAGCGAGGTGAGAAACAATTTCAGCAATTGAAGACAGGTCAGATATGCATTCTTCATTTATCATCCATCTTTCGAACGACTCAGCGGAACAGGTCCAGTGTTCCTTTTCGACATTCATACATTTAATGTGCCAGGTCTGTCAATTTTCCATATTTCAACTCCTCGATAGATCCGAGTCAAAAATTTTATGTTTGACTAAAATTTCAGAATCACATCAGACATTTAACGCGCTTTCACGTGCTCTCAAGAATCGGGGTGATCTTTATCAGAAGTTTTACAATTAGTCGTGTCTTTGAGATTTAGAACCCAACATGTATTTTTATTTTCGACGATCACTGGTTCAGGAATTTCAGTATACATACAAAATATTTAGCTATAGACACACGCAACTAGTTTCCGGGGCTAATAACAAAAAACGCAGGGCCTTTTAACTACCGGCCGATCGACGATTGCAATGCACCGCTCCTGAAATTTCCTGACATATTTTTTTAGGCCTCCCTTACGTTCACGAACTAGTACAGGGCGTTTGTCCCCACTGCGTGGAATATCAAGTCCGACTGCGGCCCGGTACAGTGGTATTCCACTTTTATGGCCCGTTCACTTGGTGGCCAGCCAGGGTGCTGGAATCTGCTGCCGGCACCGGGTTGGGGAGTTCCCCGAACGCCAACCACGTGCCGATACAGTATTTCGAGACAAATAAATTCGCATGGGCTCACCTAAGGAAAACAGTGCGCTTCAACATCGGTAAGTTTTCAAAATCCCATGCGTTATGTTTATGTTTTCCTGTCTGATCGATTGAATTGTTTTAGATTACTCTGCTTTGTTGAAAAGACGCGACTCTCGCTTCAAACGCGCGCTCTGCCTCGGTAGAGATATGTTACACCAGGAAGCGAGGGACGAACGAGACGGAAGAAGAACGAGCGGATATAGCAGTATTTTTTCAATTGAATCTTATGAATCTTAGAAATGGATAAATATCCATTTCTTAGATTCATTTGAAAATTGTAAACATTCATTTTCAACAAAATTTTAGTTCTAATTTAGTTTTTGTTATTGTGTTAAATACGAGGTTATCAGTTCCTTAGTTTAATTTAGCTGATTTTTTAAAAAATTAATTTTGGGAAATATGTATGTACATACTTATTTATGCAAATCATGTAATTTTTTTCATTTACTTCTTTATGCAAATTATGTAATCTGATCTGATACTTTATGTGAATTATAATTAATATAATCTGTGTCTTAGTTTTAAGAATTACGAAAAAGTGATGACGTTTTTGGGTTAATAATTATGTATACATGTATATTTTTTTATATTTCAAATGCTCGGCGTTGTGCTTATGATGTATCACATTGTTACTGTATTTTCTTTTCTTTTTGTTCATAAAAGATTATTGATTGATATTAAAAAGGGTCATATTTATTTACGTATTTTATTTTATTTATTTATTTTTATTTCACAGGAAAACATACGAGTACAGTGCTAACAAAAGTAAAAAAAAAACTACGAAAACAACTAAACACCAATAACATGTTTTCACAGATGAATATCTAAATACATATTTAATTTGTTGATAAATATTATCATGCGACTACAGTCGCATAGAATCTATTTCGATTTTTATTGTCGATTCATATATTAATTGTTTCTTATCTTCGATAGACGTCCGTTGGACGAATACTTGAAAGTGATTTTTTTCTAATAAATAATTTGTCAAACCGGTTTATGACCTGTGATTCAATTCATATATTTTTATACTTATAAATGGTTAATTTGTTATATTTTGTTAACAAATATTTCTTTGTTCCAAGTATATTAGAGTTACATCAGACAGATGTTGCAATCATTTTGAGGAATGTTGATATTATATGAACATGTATCTCGTGTTCTTATTTTCTTTATTTATGACAAATTTAATATTTGCTCAATGTATTTATCGAAATATGCGTTCTTAAACTTGAGTCTTGCTACTTATATTTCTATTGTTAGTTATAACCGTAACTAGATTTTGTCATCTCTCGGGGCTCTTGCCGGTGTCTATTGACGCACTGCTTGGTTACCCGATGCGATATAGTTGTTTGATACTTCTCGAAAAGATCGAGATTCATTTTGAGGGATATTAACCCATCAATTCTTTCTATGCAAACGAAAGAATAAAAATATTCGCGAAATGTTCTGTCAATTTCAAATGTCAGAAATTCGTCAAAAATAATAAACAACTCGGTCGTTTATGGTTAATAATTGTACGCCTTAATTGACCATGTGTTCTCAACTCCATACTTTACTGTTATTATATTTTATTTTTATTTTTACTATTTCAACATTTTGACGACTGATCAAAATTACTTGCGGACCTGCGGAGTCGAAATAGAATAGAGAATCTGTTTCTGTAAATTGAATGACTATCAATTTACTTTGGAAATAATTCAATATTTCAATCGCTAAATTCATCAATGAGCATAGTTAAGCTCATCTGTAATGTAATTATTCTTATATCTGTCGTTTGTTTAGCGCACAGAAACTAATTGTGTTCATACACCAATCGGAGCGAGACAGTCGCTATTTTACATGATGTAAATATTCTGGATTAGATAATCCTCAGATCAACGACTGTTGATGTTTATGAATGCAATCGTGTGTTCTAGTAAGATTGATCTCATGAAATATTATAAATGTTTATTCTAATCAATTACCCACGTATACCATATTCTATGGGAACGTTTAATTGATACATAATTTCATTTTTTATGAGGGGTAACACAAAAATAAGATTGTTATATTGTTAATCTTATGCTTTTCTCATTAATCTTAGAGGTACAAACCTCTTTAAAGATTTAACATTGAGACTTAGCTCATCTGTCTAAGGTTATTATGACCTCTTTAGACATCGTCACAGAGGTATTCCAGATTCGGGTGTAGTGGTTCATATCTCATCCGAACACACTGCTTCCGGTCGTATAGAGAACCAGTCGGCTGGCTCTTCTATGCTGACTCTGTGAAAATTGCTACTTTGTATTTGTTCAAATCTTGTTCATTTATTTTCTCTCCTATTCGAGCCACGTAAATTACAATTGAATTCATACCCTACGATTTTATTTACGCGGCAATCTTACAACGGATGCCAGTTACGGGTTTGCCACCGCACTGGCGTGGGACGCCGGCGAGACGTGTGAGCGCGTCTTCTTACGTAACATTCGATCTCAGAGTGCGAGATTCTTCAGTTAAGGGGTTTGAGATGCTTTCTTTTTTTTTGTAATTGAAAGCCCAGGACTTCCAAGGGGGGGGGTATGTTTACGCATCTCTAATCCTTCCAAATCTCGCCCTTTCCTTTATCCTGTCGGTCTTTCGATTTCGTGCAGTATTGTTCTTCCGACGGGGTTGAAGGAAGGAGTGCACTCGGCCAAGGCTCCCTCGGAGGCCGACCTCTGAGCTTGTGAGATTCGGTCGGCGATTATGGACACTTTCGCGAGCATTTTAACCAAGGCGTAATACAAGCGCCAATTCGGCACTTGCACCGCCACTCTACGTCGGACGCTCACAAGAATCAGTCGCTGCTTTCCCCCGTCCTTCAGGGACCGCGCTGATCGAGAGCCGCATGACGAGTCACAACAGCCAGCAGCAGCCACCCTACTTTGCAGCTCAGGAGAGACGCCACCCGAGGGTTTTAAGGTCAGCGCGTCCTTTTTCTGATACTCACGCTCGGGTCGAATAGTATTGTCGCGGAACGACGACGGACTTACATCCCGCCGCTCTTTTCCGAGATTATCCATCCTGTTCGTCCTTGCCGCGTAAACATATTGGTCCTTCGAGCCGGATATTAACCGGCATTTTCCTAAAAAAGGAAAATTTACAAACGCGCTCACACGTATTGTCACACGTGTCCACGTGCTGTGTGGGTAGACTCTGTCTGGTAATTGCACCCTTGTGCAACTTTTCATCTCTCTTGTACATCATTGTACAATTTCCGGAACTCATGTGAGTGTCTTACACGCAATCACGTGTGGTTTTCTGTGGTGATTTTGTCACCAGTTTTCATTTTAAAGCACCATTGTGCAATATTTTCATCCTTTCGTGCATCATTGCACAAATTATAAACGTGTGCAGGTCGCTTACGCTCGCACACGACGCTTCTGCAGATATTTTCTTGTCGCGATTTTATTGGTAAATCACATTAGTAATAATTGTAATTCGACAATTTAATTGCGTTTGTTTCGGTTTTCTCGAAACAATATTTTTTGTAACCCGCATCTCCGAGTGTAGCTTATTGTTGCACTCGAATTCGCGAAGTCATCGTTTGGTCGACCTAATACAAAGCCGATAATCGACATTTATCGCGAATTGTGATCGCACAAGAGTAAAATTGAAAATAATTTCATTTTATTCATTTTTTTCGATATTCGCGTCAAACGTGATAATTTTTGTACGTTAGCGTGTTTCGCAAGAGATTATTGTCACCATATAAATTCGCACCGCCATTTTGCGCGCCGGTCGCCGGCAGTGATTACGATCCGATAATTGATTTCATTGCAATTTCAAGTTCAAGTTCGAGCGGCTTATCTTTCAATTAATAGTTTATTGTTATTTTATTATTTTATTTCGTTAGCTCGCCACTTGGGCGGTTTGCTTGTCGGTTTGTCTGAATTTACTATACGCAACTAGAATGGATAGGTACGTAGCCCGAAATGAGCAGATATTTGCGAGATTTACTAGATTATATGACGGATTGAAAGGTTTGCCAAAATTCGATTCGCGTTCTAGAGAAGATTTTATGGAAAAGTCGTATTTTGTAGATCGGGATCTCGAGACTTTTGAAGACAACTTGGATAAGATAATTGACATAAAGAGGGAGCAGGATGGTTCGCCTCCGGACTATTCTTCGCTGGACGCGTTGTTAGACTTATATGGTGCTATTAAGATGAGGAGAGATGCTATTCTGCCTGAAGCAAAATGGCCCGTCCCCGAAGAGGACGTCGAGGTTGAGGACATAGAGTCGGCCCCCCGTCCGGACTCCTGTGCCTCCTTCAAGTTTGAATCTTTCTGAGCAAGATTGCTCATCAATACTTACGTCCGAACTTTCAAATAAGGGAGAGCATCATTCCCTTTTATCTTGTTTTGAATCTGAAGGATCCGTATCGTTGTGGGATGTTGAGGTCGAAGACGAGAGCTCGCCCCCCGTCCAGACTCCTTTTGTACCTCCTTCAAGTTTGAATCTTTCGGAGCAGGATTGCCCGTCACACGTCGCGTGCGAGCTTTGTAATGGAAAGCATAGTTCTTTTTTATATTGTTGCGAATCAAATCCGATTCACCCTGTTGAATCAAAAGATCACATAATAGCTGATGACGTTGCTCAGTCTGTCGTATTGAGTGCGGGCGTCAGCTTCCCGAGCTCGTCAGTTCTTCTTCCGGAGACAGCTCGCGAGGAAAAATCATGCGAACCCTCGTCTCTTGACGTGGTCAGGAAAGTCGTCAGCGCGGACGTTCATGCTACGAGTTCGTCCGAAAATCAAATTAGATGCGCTACTAGCATCCCGCAAGTTTTATGTGGGTTTGATAAAACCATGCCCATCGGAGTGTTCAGCCTTGAACAGTTTCCGTTTGTTCGTTCAATTTCATATCCTGTAAGTTCTTTTCATCGCGCCGTGGTTGATCGCGGACGGCGATTTATACAGAAAGACCAAATCGCGTCAAAATTATTGCGCAATTTGATAAATATTGCGAATATGGGCTCATTTAACCTTATAAAGTGGCCCAGCAATTCCGATCCATTGTTGGAAATTTTTTGAAATTTCGTCACCCACCGGTATTTCCCGGATGTAGGGAAATACAAGATTTCAACCTGTTTCCGATTTCCTCTTATCCTCTTGCGAGGATAGAAAAACCCAGTGATTGTCGTTTTAGAGACATGTTGCTGTCCCATTTAATTTCAACCTTGGTAAGGTGGAATAAATTAACGTGGCTTCATCAATCTTATGAAGATCGGTCTCGAAAATATCTGTTCGAGCAACACAGCAATGTCTATTGCCAAATATTCTGGACATTGGTCGATATAGTTCTCATTCTTGTGCGTCGCCGATGGTTCAGTTTCCGTTCTTGCCGTAAAAGAAAGAAACCTCTCCTTTGGCAGCACTTGTCTCCGCAAACAGTTTTTTAACATTCAGATCTATTGATGGATGTATTCTTAGATTTAATTCGATACTCGTTTTAAATCTGTTGATTAATATATTCTTATACTTAATTTTGATACTCATCTTTTCCATCAACAAATTATGTAATCGTTACTTACTTATATCAACCTTCGGTTATTTGAAGGTATTTCTGTCGAAATAGTTCCGACTGATACATAGTAAAATCTATAAAGTGTACTGAATACGTGAATCAGTTACATTTTTATTTTTCATTTTTTTCATCACACTTTCGAGATGTTTGAAATTACTATTTTCACATGCCCTGAACGTAAATGTGTAACTTTAGTTTAGTAAGGATCGATTAAATATCTCCATCCAGCGAGGTAAACAGATTGATTACATTTCTTGAAGTAAATCAATCAAATACAAACATACAATAAATAATAGATTTAATTCATTATTTAATTTGTTGATAAATATTATCATGCGACCAGCGTCGCATAGAATCTATTTCGATTTTTATTGTCGATTCATGCAATAATTGTTT